>JAODAL010038925.1:0-38616 GCA_025379985.1 Phyllomedusa bahiana | reverse complement strand
CCCTTTAAGTTTCTCTCTAGTGCCCTCGTTAAAAGTATACAGCAATTCACAACCACAATGGCTGATTGCAGGGGACCACATTTTCAGCACGCTAGTAAACCAAAAATGCTCAGTCACTCCTTAACATTAGGTCCTGCTTTGTGCTCCCTGTTCAAAGTATACGCAATGGCACAACCACAGTTTGACGATTGCTAGGGGACCAACCATGTTCAGTCACGCTAGTGAACACACATGCCATCACTCTTTTTACAGTTAGGTCCCCTGCATATTGCTCCCTGTTCAAAGTATACAGCAATGTGCAAAACCACATGATGACTTTTTTGCAGGACACACAGTCATCACTGTAGGGGAACACTCCATCACTCCTTTACAGTTAGGTCTCTCATATGCTCCTCTTTCAAATAACACAATGTGCACAACCCACATATGAGCTTTTGCAGGGGACACACAGCCATCACTCCCTTACAGTTTGTCTCTGCATATATTCCCTGTTTCAAAGTATACAGCAATGTGCAATCCCCGACAGTAAGTGCTGGGGACACACATGCTCGGGTTACCTTTCCCCCCCCCACCACCCGGCCTAAAGGGGATCCTCGTTCCCATACATCGCAATGTAATGCCCACCGATTCATGTCGGACAGTGTATGGGGGGTCCAGATACAATGTCCTAGGTTTTGTCGACGAGATCTTGCATCCTGAGGCCCGGGTGTAACTTTGCACTGTGCTCTTTTGCAGGATTTTCTTTTTCCCACCCGACAGCAAAAATTAGCGGGAGTTCTGGGCAAAAGGGGAGTTTGACCCCAGTGAGTTTCACCAATGGGGATCCGGGGACAATAAGCGTTCACCATCAGCCCCAAATCGGGGAATCTAAAAACCGGGCAGCAGCAACTTCAGTCCATACAGGTGAGCGATGCAGATGACAGTGAGGGATTGTAAGGGGCCTCGCATCATGGAGGGTTTTTGGTCCCTTACCTGTGCGGGTCACTTTTTAAGTCCTGTGCTTTATTCTAATACTGACTGAAGGCTTTCCCCCCACAACCAAAGTCGGCGCTGCAGGGCGGGTTAACTAACTTTGTGAGAGGGAGGGGGGTTGGTGCTTGCCCCCGTCCCCCCCGTTTATTTCTATGGGCTTTTCTAATAAAACCCAGGGGACTGCGCTCGACTATATTCAAATTTCCATAAAAATGAAGGGGGAGGAGGCCGAAACTTTGTCCTTTTAAATTCCCTTTTAAAACGGTTTCTTTAGCTCCTAAGCTACCTGCACCGGGGAAAAGTCGCTAGGGGGAAACCCCCCCTTTTTAAATTCTAAATTTAGGTTCCCCCGATTTTTCCTGTTCCCCAAGAGCAGTGCATTATGGGAGTTTAAGTACCAGTCATATGTCTGACAGGGGGGTGAAGCTTTTTTTCAAGGCAACCAGATAGTTTTTTAAAACAGTTTTATAAAAAGAAAAAAAAAAATCTTATAATAATATAAACGACAAAGGCAAGACGTAATTTATTGTTTTTGGGTTACAAAAAGGGTTCTTTTTGTTTTTTTATTTTTTCCCATAAACAAAAAGACTTTTTTTCGGAACGACCCTCTGCCCGCCTCCTAAAAGTTCACAGGGCCGGGAGTTTTTTGGTATGTTATAAGGGCCCCTTGACCAACTTGAAAGAGCCTTCCCCCTATGCTCACACCGGGTTTTCACTGAGATCCCATAATAATTTTGAAACATACCTTGGCTGGAAAGCGACGGGTTTCATCTTCTATTGCCAGTGACCAGGGCCTGACCAAAACCTAGTAGCCTGGAAATTTGTTTTTTTGAAGTTTTAAAGTTCAACTTGCTAGAACACTGGAAGTTTTTAAATTTAGACTCTTGGGGCGACATGTAAAAACCCTTTTTGCTGACGGGCCCCCAGCTCTAAATCATTTTAAAGGGCCGTGTAGAATGCACCATTATGTATAAGCTTTTTCCCCTGCCGGGTCATACAACAGGGCAGTGTAGACCCAATACCACAATTCTGGCTCGGGCCCCAAATTTTTACCCGGTCTTTTTCCCCTTCCGGGGGCCCCATACATACGGGGAAAGGTTTTAACAAACCCAAATTACCAAAAATCTGGCTCGGGCACCCCCCTTTAAACCCTGGCCCTGTTCTTCTGCGGTCTAAAAAAAACAGGGCAAAAGGTTGTAACCAATACCACAAGCCCGGGCTCAACACCAGGGTTTTTCCCCTGGTCTGTTCTTCGCAGGTCATAGATACAGGGCAGGAAAGAGCCAATACCACAACCCTGGTTCAGCCCCCCCTTTACCCTGGCCTGGTTTGTTTCTTCTGCAGGTCATACAACGGGGCAGTTTAGAGCCAATACCAAAAATTCCCGGGCCTCAGCACCCCCTTTTAACCCTGGTCGTTCTTCTGGGGTCATACATACGGGGCAGTGTAGAGCCAATACCACAATCTGGCTTTCCACCACCTTTACCCTGGTCCCCTGTTTTCTGCAGGTCATAGATACAGGCAGTGGGGACCAATAACCACAAGTCGGTTTCAGGCACCACCTTTACCCGGCCCCCGTTCTTCGCAGGCCCTAAAATAAAGGGGCAGGTAAGCAAATACCACAAGCCCGGGCTCAGACACCCCCTTTTAACCCTGTCGGGCTGTCTTCGGCAGGTCATACATAAGGCAGGAAAGGGCAAATCCCACTTTTTCTGGCTCAGGCACCCACCTTTCCCCCGGGCCCGGTTCCTCTGCAGTCATACTACGGGGGGCAGTGTAGAGACAATCCCAAACAAGTCGGGCCCCGGGCACCCCCTTTTAACCCCTGGTCTGGCTGTTTTCTGCGGGTTTCATACATACAGGCAGGGGAAAACCCAAAAACCACAGTCTGGCTCAGGCACCCCCTTTTACCCTGGTCTTTTTATTCTGCAGGCCATACAAAACGGGGCAGTGTAACCCAAATTTACCACAAGTCTGGCTCGGGCCCCCACCTTTACCCTTTTCCTGGCTTTTCCCCCTGCAGGTCAACATACAGGGCAGTTTTAGAGCCAATACCCAAGTCGGGCCCCGGGCCCACCACCTTTACCCGGGTCTTTTTCTTTTTCAGGTCATACATACCGGGCAAAAAAAAGGCCAATACCACAAGCCCTGGCTCAGGCACCCCCCTTTTACCCTGGCCTGTTCTTCTGCAGGCCCTACAAACGGGGCAGTGCAAGCCAATCCACAAATCTGGCTCCGGCCCATTTTTAAACCCTGGTCTGTTTTTTCTGCAGGTCATACTTACGGGGCAGGAAGAGCCAATACCAAAGTCTGGCTCAGTCACCCCCTTTTACCCGGGGTCGTTCTTCTGCAGGTCATACATACGGGGATGAAGAGCCAATACCAACAAGTCGGGGCTCAGGCCCCAAACCCTTTACCCTGTTTTGGCGTTCTTCTGCGGTCAAACATACAGGCAGTGAGAGCCATACCACAACCCTAGCCGGGCACCACCTTTACCCGGCCCTGTTCTTCTGCGGGTCATACAGACGGGGCATGAAAACCCCAAATTTACCACAATCTGGCTCAGGCACCCCCTTTTTAACCCGGGTCTGTTTCTTTTTCGGGGTCATACATACAGGGCAGTGAAGACCCTTTCCCACAAGCCCTGGCTCAGGCACCCCCTTTTACCCGGGGTCTGGCTGTTCTTCGCAGGCCCTTTACAAACGGGGCATTGAAAAGCCAAAAACCACAATTTCTGGCTCAGGCCCCACCTTTACCCTGGTCTGGCTGTTCTTCCCCAGATCATACTTTACAGGGCATTGAAAGCCAATACCACAATTCAGGCTCGCACCCCCTTTTCCCCCGGGCTGTTCTTTTTTGCAGGTCAACATACGGGGCAGGAAAGAGCCAAACCAAATTTCCTGGCCGGGAAACCCCCCCTTTTAACCCTTTGTCGTTCTTCTGCATGTCATACAACAGGGCAGGGGAAGACCAAAAACCACAAGTCGGGGCTAAAGGCACCACCTTTACCCGGCTGGCTGTTCTTCTCCCAGGTCATACATACGGGGAAATGAGAGCCAATACCAAAAAGGTCTGGCTCAGGCACCACCTTTACCCTGGCCCTTCTGTTCTTTTTCGGGCAAAACATACGGGGCAGTGTAGAGCCAAAAACCCAAAAGGGTCTGGCTCAGGCACCCCCTTTTCCCCCGGTGGGGCTTTCTTCTGCAGGTCATACATCCCAGGGCATGTAACCAAATTTCCCACAAGTCTGGCTCAAGCCCCCACCTTTACCCTGTCTGGCTTTTTTTCTGCAGGTCATACATAAAAAGGGCAGGGTTGAAGACCAATCCCACAAGTCGGGCTCAGGCACCCCCCTTTAAACCCGGCCCGGGCTTTTTCTTCTGCGGGTCTACATACAGGACAGTTTTAAAACCAAAAACCCAAGTCGGCCGGCACCCCCCTTTAAACCCGGCCCGGCTGTTTTTCCCTTTCAGTCAAAACATACGGGGCCCAGTGTAGAGAAAATTTCCAAAGTTTTTTCTCGGGCCACCACCTTTACCCTGGCTGGGCGTTTTTTCTGTAGGCCCTACATACAGGGCAGGGGTAGAGCCAAAAAACCACAAGCCCGGGCTCAGGCCCCCCCTTTTTTCCCTGGTCTGTTTTTTCTGCAGAATCTTTACATCAGGCCCATGTAAAACCCAAAATCCCACAAGCCCGGGCCAGGCACCACCTTTCCCCGGCCCTGGTTTTTTCTTTGCAGGCCCAACATAAAGGGAAAGTTAAAGCCAATACCAAAAAGCCCTGGGCTCAGGCACCCCCTTTCCCCCGGTCTTTTCTTCTCCCAGGTCATACATACAGGGCAGTGTAGACCCCAATACCAAAAAAGTCGGGCTCAGGCCCCACCTTTACCCTGGTCTTTTTCTTCTGTAGGTCATACATACAGAGGTAGAGCCAAAAACCACAAGTCTGGCTAAAGGCACCCCCTTTTCCCCCTTTCCCTGTTCTTCTGCAGACAAACATACAGGGCAGGGGTAAAGCCAATCCCCCACAAGTCTGGCCAGGAAACCCCCTTTTAAACCCCTGGCCCCGGGCTTTTCTTCTGCGGGCCCAAACATACAGGGCAGGGGAGGGGCCAATACCAAAAGTCTGGCCGGGGAAACCACCTTTACCCTGGTCGGGCTTTTCTTCAGCAGGCCCATACATACAGGGCCCAGGGGTAAGCCAATACCACAAGTCTGGCTCAGGAAAAAACCCACCCTTTCCCCGGGCCCGGGCTGTTCCCCCTCAGGTCATACAACAGGGCAGTGTAAGCAAAAAAACCACAATTTGGGCCCAAAGGCACCACCTTTACCCGGGTTCCGGTTTCCCTGCAGGTCTTTCATACGGGGAAAGTTTAAAAGAAAAATACCACAAGTCGGGCCCTCAGGCACCCCCTTTTACCCTGGTCTGGCTGTTCTTTGCGGGTCAACAAACGGGGCGTGTAGAGACAAACCACAAGCCTTCCCTCGGGCACCCCCTTTACCCGGGCCCTTGGCTTTCTTCGTAGGTCATAAAATCCCAGGGCAGGTAAGCCAATCCCACAAGTCTGGCTCGGGCACCCCCTTTTTAACCCGGGCCCCTGGCTGTTCTTTTTGCATTTTCAAACATTAGGGCAGTGTAGACCCCAATTACCACAAGTCTGGCTAAAGGCACCACCTTTCCCCCGGTCTTTTTCTTCTGCAGGGCCCATCATACGGGGCAGTGTAGACCCAAAACCACAAGTTTGGCTCAGGCACCCCCTTTCCCCCGGGTCTGGCTTTTTCTTCGGGCATTCATAAATACGGGAAAAGGGGTGAGCAATACCACAAGTCGGGCCTCAGGCACCACCTTTACCCGGCGGGCTGTTCTTCTGCAGGTCATACATACAGGGCAAAAATGACCCAAAATACCACAATTCTGGCTCAGGCACCCCCTTTTAACCCGGGTCGGCTGTTTCTAACAGTTCTGCGCCGGGGTTTTGGCAACAATGAATAATAAATATGGCCCAAAATCCCTTTGAATTTTGGGTGCGACACTCCCAAAAACAACTCTAATGACCCCTTAAAATTTTTGTTGTGCCAGTCACCCCAAAACAAATTTTAATTAAATTTTTTTCATAAAATCTATAGGACAGGCGCAAAAGGGTTTTTGGGAAGCCAAAAAAACTGCCACGCCCCGTTCAAACATTTCCCCTTTTGGGGTCGGCAGAATTTTGACCTTTCCCCGGTATTTTTTTTCCAAATTTGGAATGTCAGTTGCCCAAGCCCTTTTTTTTTTAAAATTTTTTTTTTTTTCCCCCCAAAACCCTGCCCGGCATTTTTTGAAACTATCAAAATCTTTTGGTTTTGGGTTGCTCTGGGAACCCACAACTATTTTGAAAACGGGCCCCCAAAATTAAGTCCGGCACAGGGGGGAGAACCTTTCAAAAATTTTTTCATACACTCCCCCCCATTCTTTTTCGGGGAGTTCTGCGGTAAAAACTGAACCCCACCACCCCTTGACGGGAAATTTTCCCCCATTGGGGCAGAATGGAGAAAAAACAGCGCCCCCCTGTACGGGGAACCCCCAATAGAACAAATGGAGAACACGCGCACCCCTGTACTGGGAATTTCCCAAAAAGAACAGAAGGAGAACACAGCCTCCCCTGTACGGGGAAACCCCCCCTAGAATAAAATGAGAACACGCGCTCCCCTTATTTGGGAACCCCCTAAACAAAAGGAAAAACCCCAAGCGCCCCCTTATTTGGGAACCCCCAAAGGGAAACAGAAGGAAAAACACAGCGCCCCCCCTGTACGGGAACCCCATAAAATTAAAAAGGGGAAACACAGCGCCCCCCCGTACGGGGGGTTTCCCCCAAAGAAAAAAATTTGGAGAAACCAGTGCTCCCCCTGAACGGGAACCCCATAAACAAAATGGGGGAACCCCGGCGCCCCCCCCGGGTACTGGGAACCCCCCATAAACAAAAAGGGGAGAACCAGCCCCTCTCCTGTACTGGGAATTCCCATAGTTTCAATTGGAAAACACAACCCCACCCCTGTATTTGGAACTCCCATAAAAACAAAGGAGAGAACAAAAGCGCCCCCCTGTATTTAAAAACCCATAAACAGAATGGAGAACACAATAAACGTACGAGTGGATCATTTTATCCATTTTTACGGGAAAAAAACCAGCGATAGATGTGGGCCCAAACCACCCTCCACTCTCGCACCTTTTTGGCTTTGTGGCTTACCTATAAATATGCTATCAAATTTTATGTGGGAACAGCCTATAATCAAATTTGGGCAAAATTTTTGGTGATTTAATTTTTGATATATAAATTTTTAAGTCCCAAAATCTGATACGAATTCTAGATTCCCTTTTCACCATCCTAAGAAAAATAATAAAGGTCTGGATGCCCCTTTGCACCCTAGGGGGGGCTAACTGCTACAGTTTTACACTATAAACTCTTCGGATCCCCCTTTGTGGGTTGGGGACAGAGAGGCGGGGCCTCGGTGGGATTCGAGATTTTTTAAAAAATTGAACATTTGTGTCATTTTCTTTATTTCAGCTAAACTTCTTTGGGGGGACAGTAACAAGGAACACGCTACTCCTTTCCGCCACAAAACATTTCTTCACCCCTGTGGCCATTGGCAGCTCCGTCCTTTAACAGGTTTAAAAAATTTTTGGGGGAAAAAGGTGTCACGTGTTTTGGGGAAAAACATTTTGTCTGGGGCTTCCTAGACACATTTTGGGTGTAAGTACCATAACATTCATTTGCTCTCCGTTTTGTATGTGATCTTACAGTTTTCGTCTGGAGTTTAAGGGGGTTCTCACCTGCTGTTTCACAGAGCCTGCTCTTTACATCCGCTCAGGGTCCAACTTCCCCGTTAGGCTGTGGGTGGTTCTACAGCTTCAGGCCCCAACTTCCTGTTCAGGCTGTGGTGGTTCACAGCTTCAGGCTCCCCTTCCTTTTCAGCTTGGTTGGGTTCTACGGCTTCAGGCTCCCACCTTTTTTTCAGGCTTGGGTTTCTACAGCTTCAGGCTCCCCCTTCTTTTCCCGGCTGTGGGGGGTTCACGCTTCGGCTCCCAGGGCATGTTCACTTGGGTTTATACGCTTCGGCTACATTCTTTTTTTAGGCTGTGGACTTTTACAGCTTCGGGCCCCACTTCCTTTCAGGCTGGGGTGTTCACAGCTTCAGGCCCCCCCATTTCTGTTCGGGCTGTGGGGGGTTCTACAGCTTCAGGCCCCCAGGGCTTTTTGGGCTGTGGGAGTTTCACTTCAGGCTAGCACTTCTTGTTAGGCGGGGGACGTTTCTACAGCTTCCCGGCCCCACTTCCTGTTCAGGCTGTGGGTGTTCTACAGCTTCGGGCTCCCATTTCCCTTTCAGGCTGTGGTGGTTCTACAGTTCAGGCCCCACTCCTTTTCGGGGCTGGGGATGGTTCTACAGCTTCAGGCTCCCACTCCTTTTCGGGGCGGGGGATGGTTCTACAGCTTCGGGGCCCCCTTCCTGTTCGGTTTGGTGCTCTACTCTTCGGCCCCTATTTTTCTTTTCAGGCTGTGGGGGCTCTACATTTCAGGCTCACACTTCCGTTCGGGGCTGGGGCAGTTCTACATTTCGGGGCTCCCCTTTCCTTTTCAAGCGGGGACGGTTCTACGCTTCAGGTTTCACGCTTCCGTTCAAGCTGGGTGGTTCTTACGTCCACTCAGTAAAAAATATTTGCAGCAAGAAATCTTTGTTTTTTTTCATCATGTTGGCAATAGTGATCCCCCTCACGGTAGGGCCCCCCACACCCACATCCAACATCGTATTCACAAGTGCAGATACAAAAAATTTTTTTAAAAAAAATGATTCCACTTTATTTGAAACTGAATAAAATTTTCCACTTATTTAGGGTCTTGCACATATTAGGCCGCCACTTGACAACTTGATTCCCAAAATGATTTAAAGTTCGATTAATCCCGGATCGGAGCGGGAAGCCTTGGGATTTTGAATATGTTGATTCTAAAGCAGTGGCTGACATTTTTAGCTCTGCTATTTCTAACAGAGCCTGTTAAAGGAATATTGTTGATGGAGGAGTCTAAACAGCAGGGCAGAAGGCTACAGAGATCTAAAGGGTTACAGTTTGTTGGTAAGAAACATAAACCAGTTCCTTTACTGCTGATAAGACACAGTAGAGAGTGACGGCACCATCCTGATTACTAGAGCAGAAAGAGTTGGTCAGTGACCTTGTGTACGCAAGCAGGAGATGAGAACTGTTCTAACTCTGAAATGAAGCAAAATCTGAACAGCAATGTATTTGGTAATAGTCTTTATCTAAGTTTGCCTACCTGTTTAAAGCCAATCAATGTGGTGAGAATTCTCATTTAATTATCATATTTCTGTAGATTTACGAGTTGTTCAATGGGGGCGCTGTTGCCGTAATCTACGAGATCCAGCTGGAACCACTGAGGGAAGTCCAAGAAGAGAACTACCACCATCCAATATTCCAGTGTCTGAACCCCAGAGGGGAAGTACTCCCGGGGGCAACTGCTTTTGTGGAATGGATCTTCTCACCCCTGGAGGCAAAAACATATTCGGTAAGTTGTGCCTGAAGGTATCCGTTTCCTGTGCATTGCCTGTACTTGTGGATCTTAGGCTTAGTGCACACTGTGTCTGAGCGCTATATTTAGGACATACTTTGGCAAAAGCTCTCTACATTTAGGGCCACATGTATGAAACTGTCTAGGTCTAAGACTTTCTTTGTTGCCCCTAGCAACCAATCGGGGTTCCCCTTTCATTTCATATAGTGCTCTGAAAAAATTAAAGAGGCGCTCTGATTGGTTGCTATAGGCAACAAAGAAAGTCTTAGACCAAGACCGTTTTCATATAAGTCCCCTTTAATGTATCTTTAGCGTCATGAGTTGTACTGCGGTCTATTCTTGGTCGGGCTTCTCCCTTAACTCAGCCTGTTTTATTTTGGCACAGGTTTACAACGCAGCATATAAAACATAATAAAACCCTAGGCCGTCTGGCCACTAGCTATACAAATAGCTTCCCTCACTATCATGGTCTGGACCTGGCGTCCAGCGACACAAGTATCCACTATACCACCAGTTGCCGCTGGTTCAGGCTTCTTCAAGCCTCGGGGGCAAAAAGAGCCTTCCTTGCTTGTTCCACAGCTGCTCCAACTGCAGGTAGCAGACCACACCCCCCGATCACCTGGAGTAGGAGGCCTTTAATAGGTCTCCAGAGACCTACCCAATACCTGGGCTGGAACACGGGGACCTGGAACGTGGGAACAGCCACCCACCCATCTGCAGCTGTTCTGGGAAGGCCAGCCCCTAATGGCTGGACATTAGCCATACTACGTACAAGAGTCAGCAACCTAATGTTGCTGACCGAAAATACCTGGCTTCCTCCACCGAGACCAGGCCCTCGGTGGCACGTTTCTACCACGTCTCGCAATGTACGCCACCTAGTGGCAGCACCATGTGACCGCATAAGGTCGTTCTGCCACAGTGTGTATTGTCTTATGCCATTGGGTTGTTTCTCGGTTCTGACCCTCAGCTTGTACCCGACCTCATCATTTGTATGTTGCCTGCTTGTGACCTGACTATGCCTTCCGTCTACTCCTCGGTACATCGGCTGTCACTGCGGGTGACCACATCGGAGGTACCAACCTGAAAACTCCCTGCGGCGAGGTCCAGATCCCTATATAGGGGTTAAAAGGTTAAGACCATAGGACTACTTTAACTCTGCTCTTTGGCACGGTTCTACCCCAGAACTTGCGTCTGACCCACAGGCTCCATCTCCTCATTATTACATACTCAGTCATTACACACCAGTTGCCAATCACACATAAGAGTTTCCTGTCAAGAATTTGTTGGGATACCTTTTCATCAACCGTATGGAAAAGAGCTGCAAACTCAGATTTCCTCTACAAAGGTCCACCCAAAAAAGGACCTCACAAGAGGATTGTATGGGTGATGTATGCCTCTTTGTGCCTATACGGTGGGATACATTGGAGCCTTCCAGTGCCGTTCTATGTTGGGAGCATAGACCTCTGACATAAGGCACAAGCACTGTGTGTACAGAGTCCTATACTGTTTGCTGGATGTGGGTTACGTCCTCTAATTGTCTTGTTATCCTCACATACAGGTGACTGTTCCTGTCCATATCCTGGGGGGAGACTCGGCCCTGATCACCTTTGAAGGAATTGGTTATGATCGCAGTGTTTTGGGGACCACGGCAGTATTCGAGTCATTTTCACCGTTATCAGCTGTGCCACGACTTAGCATTCCTGGACAGGTGAGGACACCAATCTTCACAACAGACAGGAGAAGACTAAGAGCTCGTTCACACGGCTAATTCTGGGACGGATTTCAGCCGTATTGTGCGCCGTATTGCGCTCCAATACGGCTGAAATCCGTCCCAGTCATTACGGTAATCCACAGTTCTCATAGAGAACTATGGATTCCGTCTCCTCTCCCCGCTCCGCGAATACGCCGAGCGGGGAGAAAGTGATATGTCAATTATTTACGCCGTGTACGTGCCGCAAATAATGAATGTCTATGGGGCCGGCGAGTTGCCGGCCCCTCGCCCCGCCCCCGCCGCACGAAATCCGTCCCCGCAATTACGTCGGCAATAAGCTGTGTAAACTGGCCCTAAGGGTTTGTCCTCACGGCAGCGGTTATTTGTCCGTTTTTTAGATGGTTTGAGGTTTTACAAACCGTCTGAGAACCGACAAGCAACAATCCTCCAGAGACTTCTATGGAAAATCTGTGCAGCGGTCCCCACTGCATGGATTTTCCGCTGGATGTTTTTTTTTACACGGGCGGAACATGAACATGTGGGTGCGAAGGGGGTGGACTTGAATCCGCCAGCCGCAGACAAAAGCCGTCCCCCTGCGTGCCAGAAACAGACCAATAACTGGTCGGGGTTTCCTGACCGGTATTGGGTCTGTGCCATGTAAATACAGCCTAAGGGTCTGTCTACACGGCAAGCATTTCCTGTTGGATTTGGATTTTAAAGACTGTAAACCATCCTGCTAGACCTCAATTGAAAATCTGCATTGTTGTCCACAGGACTCGATCACAGGTCGATTTTTCAAAACCGCTGTTTTGTCAAAAAACTTAGAACATGCTGAATCTTCCACCATATATCACTCGGAAAACAGCGTAACACTTAGGGCCACATGTATGAAAACTGTCTATGTGTAAGACTTTCTTTGTTACCCATAGTGCCCCTCTTATTTTGCCAGAGCACTATATGAAATGATTGGTTTCTATGGGCAATAAAGAAAGTCTTAGACCTAGACACTATGGCGATATTCACACAGCTTATTCACGCCGTAATTGCGGGATGGATTTCGTCCCGCAATTACGGCGTGTGCCGGGAGGCAGGGGGGCCGGCAGGTCGCCGTCCCCATAGACATCCATTATCCACGGCGCGTATCCCGCCGGGATAATGTGCATGTCACTTTCTCTCCGCTCACGAAATCCGGCGAGTGGGGAGAGGAGACGGAATCCATAGTTCTCTATGAGAACTGTGGATTACCGTAACATCTGGGACGTATTTCATCCGTATTGGAGCGCAATACGGCGCGCAATACGGCAGCAATCCGTCCCAGAATAAGCCGTGTGAACATCGCCTCTTCATACATCTGGCCCTTACTGTTGGCCCTTACAATGGGATGGCAGGAAAAAAATACTGTGCAAATACTTGTCGGATTCTGAATCCCAAAACTGCGCAGTCCGAAGAGTATTTGAACAGTATTTTACTCATCGGACGGCGCGGTTTTAGTATCCGATGAGGATTTTGGCATTTGTTTGGATGCACCCTAAAGCTAAGTGCACACGGCAATTGCAAAATACTGTCAGATCCTGTTATAGAATTCGACCAGTATTTTACAATCGGTTTTCGTTTTTTGCGCGGGTTTTGTGGTCAGTTTTCGGATTTCGGCCGGCCCATTAACATTGAACTGTACATTTAGAATGTATTTTGGATTTGAAATCCCACCTCAGAAAATCCGAGCTGTGTAGACTACAGCTCAGATTTTCTATTAGGGTATGTTCACACGGCTTATTTTGGGGCGCATTTCGCCGCATATTTCGTGGCATGCTGCGCTTAATACGCGGGGAAATGCGCCCCATAATTATGGTAATCCATAGCTCTCATAGAGAGCTATGGATTACACCTCGTATTGTACGCACGGGGAGATAAGTGACATGTCCATGCATGTCTATGGGGCCAGCGGGCTGCCGGCCCCCCCGCGCCATGGGAGTTCCTGAAACACACGATGTATTGCGGCGCGTACTGTACGGGCCGCAATATATTGTGTGAACATACCCTTAAGGTCTAGGGGGCAATTTACTGTCGGATTTTAGTGGATTCTAAATACCGAAGCCACTTAAAAATCCGACAGTAAATCACTGCCGTGTAGACCTAAGCTAACACTCCTGACAGTCCTAATGTGCAGCTGCTGCTGTGGTGTCATATCTTGACCTATCCAAGCCCATAAAGGATATACATGGTGGTGCTTAATCACACTCTTTTCTTTGCATGGTGAATTAAATTCTACATCGAGCGTCTTGTCTCCTGCAGATTCCTCACTTGACCCAGCAGAAATTGGCATTTGGAGATATTCCAGTTTTTAGCAGATCCAGTCGACTGCTGTTCCTGAACAACACTTCTGAGTCTGAATCCATCTTCTTCACTTGGTATGGAGCATCACCCAGTGTCAGCGAGGTGAGTACAGTTACTAGCTCCCCTTTTAATTAAAACTGGAACCATGCATAAAGGGGTTCTCCAGGTTAAATTGCTGCTGTTAGAAAGCTAAAAAAAAGTGATCCCTCCCCACTCCTCTGCGTTCCAGCGCTGCCTCCATTGGGGCCCTCCCCTGGTCTTCTGTTGTCTTCTTAGTCCTCGCAGTCGGCTCGTGTGCTCTGTAGCTGCTGATTGGCTGCAATGGTTATGTCTTTTTCTGACATCACTTGAAGCGTTCACTTTGAATGGTGATGTCAGGACACGTGATCACTGCAGCCAATCAGCCACTGCCGGAGTCATCTTCCGACTGTCGGGACCAGGAAAAAAACAGAAGACTGAGGTGGAGAGGCAGCACTGGAACGAGGAAAAAGCATAGAGGTAAGCATCACTTTTTAATTTCTAAAGATGGCAGCACAAATGTAACCTCTTACCAACAATGGGCACACTGGATTTACTGAGTAATCCCACTAAATAGAACCTTACCGGAAATGGACATACTGGATTTACTGTGTAGAGGGATTACTTCACTACGTAGGAGGTTGGTGCAGTTTGCTAATTGGAGCTGACACCCGCCGCTAATGGCAGGGAACGGAGCCGGCTCTGATCCCAGCTTAAGGTGACCAGAAATTTTGGGAACGAAAGAGGAGTGCGCACCGCCCCCAAAAATTTGCATAGACCACTCACTCTTTATTCCAAGCCACACCCTTTCAAAAAAGTCACGCCCACTACACCCAACTGGAAGAAAGCTAATTAAGGGGTTTGGCATCACCCGGCCTTCCTAAATGTTGGATAGCCTATTCAGCATCCAGGAGAGCTGGGAGATGCTGCCAAACTGTGCCTTAACCTAAAGCATTACACTACAACCAATATTTTCACCATACAGTGACCATATAGTGGTAGATACCAATGTACACAGGCTCTATACTACCGCCATACAGTGACCATATAGTGCAGACTGAATATTACCATCATATAATGACTGTATAGTGGTAGGTACCAGTGTACACAGGCTCTCCAGACACATAACTGATTACAGTACAGTTACATTTAAGGACTCACTGGTGACGTCTTTTCTGATCAGAGCTGTCACCTCCCCTATTCTTCTCCATCCGACCCAGATCATCATGAAGTCTTCTCCTGGCCACTTCTCATTCCTGCAGAATTTAGCACACAACTATTTTAGTTGGTGACTTGATGACTTGCTTTCCTATGATAGGAAAGTTGAATGCCTGCTTTCAGGGATGGGTAGTCACCCATCATTCCTATATAGGCCCCAATAAAGTAGGTAGGCATATATGTCCCTCCTGTAGGTTATAGGTACATAGGGCACCCAGTCTGTAGGAAGGTATATGTTCCCCAGTCTGTAGGCAGGTATATGTCCATCTATTTTCTGTAGCCAGTTAAAATTACCATATTATTCTGTAGACAGGTAAATGATGACACTAACGCCGCCTGTGCTGGAGGACTCAATGTGTGAAATAAAAGAAAATGGTTTTTCAGTATAAAAAAATAAAATAATATTAAAAGTTCAAATCACCCCTCTTTTGCCATTTTACACACATATCATGTCCTCTAAAAATTTAAATAAAAAGTGATAAAAAAGTCGCATTTATCCCAAAATGGTACACTTCAGCCTGCAAAAAACGAGCCCTTACCCAGGTCCATAGGTGGAAGAACAAAAAAGTTATTGGTTGTAGAAAATAGCGCTGTGGTGCAAATTTAAGAAATGGAAAATGTTTTTTTTTAAGTACTAAAACATAATAGAAACCCTACATATTTGATATCCCCAGAATCATACCAACCTGCAGAATACAGATAACACATTATTTATGTTGAAGAGTGAACGACATAAAAAACAAAATCCCCGCAAACATAGCGCAAGTATGCAGATGGTTTCCCCGATCGTGGTCACTTGTGGTGACGGCTGGCACGCAGGTGTGGTACAGAAGTGGGCAGGCAGAGACATGGTTGGGTCACAAGAAGAAGGTCAGGGCAGGTGGCATACAATCGTAAACAGGTCACAGGCCAAAGATCAGGGCAGGCGGAGTTCAATCCTAAATGGGACAAGAACCAGGGAGGAAGAACAAGGACAGGGAGCTATCAGATAGGGAGAGCAAGACGTGGGGTGAATCCACGGCTGCAGGCACCAGCCATGGTGCGACCCATAACCAGAACTTAGGGTAAGTTCACACGGCTGATTTTCAAACTATTTTCGGAGCTTTTCCTCGACCAAAACAGCATCAAAAAAGCCTCCAAAACACCCCCAGTTCATTTTCATTGATTTCTATGTAAAACAGCATTGTAGGTCACACACCACAAGGTTTTTGCACGTGTTTTTCGCGCTTCTTTGGACACTGTTTTGGGTGTTGAAAAAGAAGTGTCATGTCCTCATTTGGTTGATATGTGGAGGTCTCTTCATCCTGATGGAAGGGACTATTCCTTTTTTTCCCATCCCCACAATTCATGGTCCCCTATTGTTTATTTCTTCTGCTCTCTCCCACAAGCCTATGCAAAGGGTGGATCTTGTGAATATTAAGGCTTTAGTTATTTCAGATCATGCCCCTCTTGTCCTCCAACTGTAGACGCTGCTCCCAAGGGTACAGATTTATCTCTGGAGATTTCCGTCTTACCTATTTGGGGACGAGGACTTTGCTAATATCTCCGAGGGGTGGTGCTGCAATTTTTACAAGACAATCCGGGTGGATGGATACGGAGCCAGTCATACTTGGAGGGACCAGCTAAAAGCGGTCATTAGAGGCCACTTGATTGAACTCTCTAACACCGTAGGAAGGTGGTTGCGGATCAAATTAGATTGTTGAGTGAGAGCTTCGGACAATCTTTACACTGATTTTTCTCTCCAACCAACTCCTGAGCCAAACTCCAATGGTCTAACACTAAATAAAGAGTATGAGCGCTGGCTTGAGTAATAGAGAGGTGTCCTGGCGATCCCGGATATCAGCTAAATATTCAGGTTTGGGAACACAAAGCGGGGTGGCTTTTAGCATTTTGCTAAAGGGCGATTAACTCTGGGTCCAATATCTAGCATTGATAGGACTCAATGCAGGGAATATTAATATTCGCTACTGCTATTATTAATGTTCCTACGCGGAGTTCTATGACCATTTATATTCTCCAGAAACATCGTGACAGGGACCCTCAGACTGGGCTTGGCCGTCTGTCTCTCCCCTCCCTTTCTGAGGCAGATAGGGTAATACCTTAACCAACCGGTCCAAAATGAGGAAGAATCTCTAGGGTTATTAAGACTTGGGTAATATAAGCCCCGGGTCCCGATGGGCTTTCTCAGGAGAATCTCTACAGATTATTAATCCTGAAGTCACACCTTCTGACCACCATCTCTGATCTATTTCTGACTAAACACTCCCATCCCGCAACATTATGAAACACGGTGTTTATAAAAGTTTTTTACCGAAGCCGGGAAAAGGACGTGTCTCTCCCTCTCGTTACCGCCCAATTTCATTAATTAAATGTTGACTTAATAATTTCTAAGGTGTTGGCGTGCAGGCTGGCCACTCTTCTTCCTGTCTCAATTAGCCTCAACCAGACGGGATTCGTTTAAGGGGACAGAGCGGCGGTCTCTAATATTCGTAGTTCATTACTTGATTGGATGAGATTCAAATGCAATCCGGGGCTTCTTCCCTCTCCAGCTGTCCGGTCCATTGATGCAGAAAAGCATTCGACAGGGTCAGATGGAGATAGGCTGGGCAGTGATGGACGGATTCGGATTCAGAGAGCATTCCGTTCTTATATTCTTCACTATATACCAATCCCAGCGCTTCAGATCTTACCCCGGGGATATCTCTTTCTAGGGCCATTCATTTGCGGGGAGAAGGCACTCGCCAGTGAATGGCCCATTATCCCCACTACTGTTTAATTATGGCCATAGAGCGTTTCCAGAGCCCTGGCGCTAATCCAGAATCTCCTGGTCATTAATATCGGTTCATCCAATATTAAGGTCTCCTTATTTGCTGATGATCTTCTGATTATCTATCTGACCCATGGTGGGGTTCCGATTGCTTTAGAATCTGTTAAATGCGTTTGGCCTTATTCTCAGGGTTCAAGGTTAATGTTTCTAGTCAGAAATGTTGGATCTCTCCCTGGCTCATTTCACCTTCGTCAACATCTGTTTGCAATTTAACCTATATCCCAGGCGGTGCCTCATCAAGGTATCTGGGAATAAATATCGGTAAGTCCCCTGAGTTCCACTTTATACCTCAATTACCCCATCTGGTCAAAAATTGGTAAGGAATGGAACGATGGATGCATCTTCCGCTCCATACTTCTAAAGGGCTATCTTCTCAAGATGATGACGTTCCCAAAAATACTGTATTTGTTCAAACCAATTCCCCTTATTGGACTTAGAATAAAGATGTTTGCAACTTTATGAACGCTTTCACTTCTTCCATGGAATAAAAAAACGCCCCGAAGGATAGCCTGCTAAATGTTCCTTGCCTAAGGGATAAAGGGGGGGGGGGGGGGGGCTGAATTTGCGGATCTTGGTTGTATATCTAGCCAGCCTCTGCGTCACGGGATCGGATGTGGGTTTTAAACAAGTCTTCCAGATATTCCAATCTCTTACTGAGGCGGCACTGGATTACCATGAGTCTTCCAGGCTTCTTCATACCAAATATTATGCTTCTTCCTAAGGTGGCGCAACATAGCTCTCATGTGAGGAGGGAAGACACGATCGGAGCCTGGGAAATGCCTGTAGAACCCTGTTCTCTCTGCCCTACCAGACAGTAGATACCTTCTATCTATGGACACAGATTCAAACTGGCTTGATAACCCAATTTAAGTCTGGTGGATAACGGGATTTAACTATTTCCAGTAATTCAAAAACCAAACGGATTACTCTCTCTCAGAATTATCACAAAAAAAATACCTTGCACACTCCAAAACTAGAATTAAGTACTGTGTTGGGTTTTTTTTAAAAAACAAATTTTTTTGTTTTTATTTTTTGTTTTGGGTGGACCCCTTGTGGGGGGGGTGGGGGGGGTGGGGGGGGGGTGGGGGGGGGGGGTGGAAGCGTCTCATTTTTCAATTGAATGCTTTTGATAAGGTTATTGGCCCTACTTCTTCAACAGGACCACTCTCTTATCAGCGCTATATGAGGACTTCGCAAGGGTCCAGAGACGAGGGCCTTGCAGGATTTTTGGCTAAGTGGAGAAGGTCTACCCTAACCAGGAGAATCTCTTTACAATTCCTCCAGGATGGCTGAAATTCAAATTAAATATATAGTTAATGGAAGTGGAGAGACAACATTCTTTAGAATTGCCATTCTGCAATTTATGGCTTTAATATCTCCCCAGTGACAGCTTGTCCCAGACCGTTTGACGTCTGCCCCAAGTGTTGGCACCCCCGCACGATTTTTTTTCCCATAGGTTATGGACCTGTGTGGACCACCCGGTCTGAACAAAAACACAAAGAGGCAACATCGGATGCTCCTGTTATATATGATGTCGCCCGCTCACCATATCTCGCTCGCGAGAACACACTCCCTAATCTGCAATATTTTTATTAGCGGCTAAAAGAAGCCTCCTGGCAAGGTTGGAACAACCGTCCTAACATTGCAGTGAGTGATCCAGGTGGTAAAACATCATCTCGAAATGGACAAGGAATGACATTATCAGGATAAGAAAAACTGAATGCTCTAAATTTTTCAAGAAATGGCAGGAGTTCATAGGTAATTTTACACCCCCCAGGAGATCATGCAGCCTTTTGTCTACACCTACTGGTATTTCTCTCGACCTAGCGGGACTCTGGGGGATATTGGATGTCCTGTTGGCCCATAAACATGGGAGCTTTTACCTCAAGCCATATCCTGACACCGTGCCCTGGATACTCATGGGTGACTGTCTGTCAGAGTTGGGGGTGAACTTTGTCCTCCATCTTTTTTCTCCCTTGGGTGTTATGGGGCGGGGGCCGTGTGTTGAATCTCGCTGCCTTGTATCTAGCACAGGATTTGTTTTCCTTTTTATCCCAGACCTTTACTTGATTATAGCGTGTATGTGATTATGTCTCTTATACATAACTGCGTTATGGTAACACTGTTCTGTCGTTTGTTGTTTTGGGGCTTTTTTTTGTTTTTTTTGGGGGGGAGGGTCTACTTTTTTTTTTTTTTTTTTTTTTTTAAATTGTCTTTATTTGGACAAACAAGAAAAAAATACAATGCGTGTATGACATTTTCACATTCCATACAGGGATTACATCAAGTTTGTCATTAAATTAACAAATTCCAAAAACGTGTGCTTTTGTTTTTAACATATAATATGTAGTTGCACTATCTGTGGTTCCTTTTTTCACATATTCTTACTAAGTAAATGTTAAACATGTACACCCTTTACCCTATGATATGTTTCAAAAGAGTTGGTTGTACAAACATCGTATTGATTTCAAAGCAGTCTCCTACCCGCCCTGCACCACCCCTATCCAGTCTCGTACGGGGTCCCCCCGCTACCGACGATCGCGACCGCCGCCCCCCCCATAGATCCAATGTATCTGGATCTGTTAGGGATATGCCTCGTCATCAGATACAGACCAATGGGTGACCTTCGCCTCAAGCGTCAACTCTATGGATATGCGTTTATACTCACTGTCATCTTCATAGAGTTAAGAATTAGAAATCCAGCAGGGGATGCTTTAAACCAATCACTTGCTTTGGGTTCCCCATCAAGTGCCCACATACGGCCTCCACGTGAGGGGTTCTGCGCCCGCAAGCTGCGCCCAAGTACCAAGATGTCATTCCAAAAACAAGAATATAATTTCCTGCCTGAACCCCGTGTGGCATGGTCTCCATAAATTTCCCCCAGAGGCGGAAAAAAAACTTTCCTACTCGTTTTCCTTGTGTTGCTAGCCTGTCCACCCTCCAATCATTCTCAATAGCAAAAGTACATTTTTAAAGGGGGATGGGGACCCCGTCCCTCAAACCCAAAACATGGATGGTGCCTTACAAAACGAGGACCCCGTGGGGTTTTTGGGAAAAAGGTTTTATTTTTTTTTTTAAAAATTTTTTTTTTTCCTTTTTTTAGTAAAGGGAGCCGCTTGTTCTTCCCCTTTATTATTATGATCCCAAAGAAATTTCATTAGGCTATTTTTGTACTTTCATTCTTATACTTTTTCTTTTTTGTACAATGACCCTTATTTTATTTCTTTGGTATCAAGTGTATCTAAACTATTGGGCAGTTATTTATTTTTGTTATTGTAAAATTGTATAAAAATTATGTTTTTATAAAAAAAATAAATAAAAAAAAAAGAAGTGTCATGTCAATTCTTGAAGCGTTTTCAATGCTGAAAATCCACACAGTAATTTTTGGAACTTCAAGCTTGGGCCGGTTTATGACCTTTTTTTAGCGCTGTTTTGCCCTGTTTTATTTGTATGGGGTTTTGAAAAAAAACGTGTTGGAAAACCTTGTCCCTTAAAACTAAAAACCTTGGGGCCAAAAAAAACCCTTAAAACTTTTTAAAAGGGCGGGTGCAAAACCCGCCGAACCCCGGAAAAAAAACCCAGTAAATCCTGTAAAAAAACTGGTCTGAAACAGTGCTGCAAAACCTCGCCGGAAACCACAAGGAAAAAACCTAGTCAAATCCTTGTTAAAATCTGGTCTGAAAAGTGCTGCATTGAGGCGCTTTTTTAGACAAAGGGTTTTTTTGCTGATTTTCGGTCCAAAAATGCCCTTTTTAAAGGGATTACACACATATTTTGAAGAGTAAATTTACTCTTCAAAATCTGCTTACAAATCTGATTCAAAAAACGTCTGATTAGAGGCTTATTTAAAAAAAATCCTATTCTCCCATTGTTTCCTGTGGGGAATGTACTCGCGTAAAAGCCATAGGAATTACAAAGGGACTTAAATTTAAAACCGTTGTGTATTTTTTTAAATTTGAACATTTAAAAGGTGTTTAGAACATTGTTTGTTTGAAGCTTATTTTGGCGCATATTCACCGCAAAATAAGCTTCAAAATACATAATGTAAACACCCAATAAGGATGTTCACACGGCGTGTTTTTTGTCCCGTGTTTAAAAACCCCAAAAAAGTTTATCAATCGTGTTTGGGGGTCCTCAAACGGGCCCCAAAAGCTAAAAATGGGGGCGCAGGTTTCCCCACTGTATGGATTTTCCGCCAAGCGGTTTTTCAAGCGGTTGATCACGTTCATTCTTCCGACCAGTTTTAGGACGGAATATTAACATGTCAATGGGAGGGGGGAGGGCTTTTCTCCGCTAAGCGCGGAGAAAAGCCGCCCCCCTGCAGCCGTGTGCACGACCCAAAAGCAGTACAAACCCACCGGTATTTGTCCTGTGCCGTGGGGACGCGGCCTAACTATTGTATTGTTGCTGTTTTCCTGGATAGGACATACATTGTGCATTCTTCATAATACTAGGGTCTTGATGTGATATTATAGATCAGGCATCCTCAAACTGCGGCCCTCCAGCTGTTGGAAAACTACAACTCCCATCATGCATTTATATAATCTAAACAGTGGCATGATGGGAGTTGTAGTTTACCAACAGCTGGAGGGCCGTAGTTTGAAGATGCCTGTTATAGATGGTTACTAAGTGCATAAAGTGAGTAGCAGCCCTACCTGCGAGTTACTGGCGTGTCCTTTTGGTTTCCAGATTCTTCAGGTGTCCCCTCTGTCTGGTGCGGTCAGACCAGGTGAGAGCCTCAGCATTGTGGTCACCCTTCAGGCTGGAGAGCAGGCCTCCTTCTATATACTGGAGCTGGTGTGTGAGGTGCGTACTGAAGCTTTGTATGGCAGGAACAGCTTTCTATGATGAACCATAGGTGTAATGTGTTCTCCCTCTGCAGATATTCATGCAGAAAGCTCTTGCCGAGTACGAGCGAGATCTCCGAGAATGGGAAGAAGAAAGGGAACGGCAGTCATTAGAATTCACAATCACCGAACCAGCCTCCGAAAAGAGAAGTCAGGTATCAGCGGTAAGCCTACATGTATGCAAGCTTGTCATAAAGAGCATTTAAAGGGGTTTTCTCATCAGGCTGTTCCATAGAGCCTGCTCTTCACAGCCAGCTCCAGGCTCCCACTTCCTGTTCAGGCTGTGGGTGGTTCTACAGCTTCAGGTTCTCGGTTCCTGTTCAGGCTGTGGGTGATTCTACAGCTTCAGGTCCCCACTTCCTCTTTAGGCTGTGGGTGGTTCTACAGCTTGAGGCTCCCACTTCCTGTTCAGGTTGTGGGTAGTTCTACAGCTTCAGGTCCCCACTTCCTCTTTAGGCTGTGGATGGCTCTACAGCTTGAGGCTCCCACTTCCTGTTCAGGCTGTGGGTAGTTCTACAGCTTCAGGTTCCCACTTCCTCTTTAGGCTGTGAGTGGTTCTACAGCTTGGGGCTCCCACTTCCTGTTCAGGCTGTGGGCGGTTCTACAGCTTCAGGTTCTCGGTTCCTGTTCAGGCTGTGGGTGATTCTACAGCTTCAGGTCCCCACTTCCTCTTTAGGCTGTGGGTGGTTCTACAGCTTGGGGCTCCCACTTCCTGTTCAGGCTGTGGGTGATTCTACAGCTTCAGGTCCCCACTTCCTCTTTAGGATGTGGGTGGTTCTACAGCTTGGGGCTCCCACTTCCTGTTCAGGCTGTGGCTAGTTCTACAGCTTCAGGTCCCCACTTCCTCTTTAGGCTGTGGGTGGTTCTACAGCTTGGGGCTCCCACTTCCTGTTCAGGCTGTGCGTAGTTCTACAGCTTTAGGTTCCCACTTCCTCTTTAGGCTGTGAGTGGTTCTACAGCTTCAGGCTCTCACTTCTTGTTCAGTCTGTGGGCGGTTCTGTAGCAGTGACTTACGTTTCAGCTCCTCTATATCTAGCCGAGCCTGTTAGAGAGAAATCGGTGAAAAAGGGTCTAAACAGAAGGCTACAGAGCTCTAAAGGGTTAACGTTTGGGCTAAACATAATCATGCTCCTGTGCTGATAATATGCTATCTACAATATATGAAAAAACTTTGAGATTCTTGGTCCGCATGTTTTTGGCCAAAAAATGCTCAAGCCACCCCCGACTTACAACAGGATCTCAGGCGGGTGGTCCTACTCTATATTATCTCTCACCTGGGTCAACTTCAGACCTCTCACTGTGCCAAACGGCCTCCAAAATGCAGAGAGAAAAATAAAAAAAGCACCAACCTTTCAAAGCATAGTGCATTGATATAACAGCCTGTGGAGGTGGGCGTGGTGCAGGAAACCAAAATGGAGGTATCTACTTCTCCTTATATAGATTAAAAGCAAATATGTGCCAAATACAACGTATAGTTCTTCACGAAAAACATTTCTGAAAAAAACACTGCGAACCTGGGTGCCACTGGCACGGCTGCGGCACATATACATATGCACACAGTCCAATACCAGTGGCACACCACTGCAAAAAGGGCAAAAAAACACATGGAAATCTCCAAAGGAGCATTTTATGCTATCTACAATATATGCTGGGGGTGGCTTGAGCATTTTTTGGCCAAAAACATGCGGACCAAGAATCTCAAAGTTTCCTTTGGAGATTTCCATGTGTTTTTTTGCCCTGTGCTGATAAGACACAGCAGGAAGTGATGTCACAATTCTGGCCACTGCTAGAACAGAGTGAGGTGCTTGGTAACTTAGGGAAGCTTCAATACACAAGCAGGAGATAAGAACTGCTCTAACTCTGAAATGAAGTACAGCAATGTATTTAGCAATAATCTTTATTTACCTTTGCCTACATGTGTAAAGCTAATGTATGTGGTGAGAATACAGTAAGTCACAAATAGTGTTTATTGATACAAGCAAACACCAATTCCAGTGTCCCATAAATCTCCAATATTTATTCTATTAATTAAGGTCCAAAAATGCAAGATATAAATGCTGCTAGTGAGTTTAAGGTTGAGAATAAGTACTGATACTCATCCTGAAACGCGTCAGCAGCTTGGATATGTGGATTTTAAAAGCTTTAAATTCGGTTGCAGTTAAAAAACGACAGTGAACCGAAGTCTGAATGATGCTCTGGATGTGACCAGCGTTTAAGCCATTATCTAATTTAAAGTGGTATTCTCACCACGTTGATTAGCTTTAACCCCTTATTGACACATGACGACTGAGTACATCATGGTGCGCTATGTAATGGGATTACTCAGTAAGTCCGCTGCATAGAAGGCTGGTGTCAGGTGCTGATTTCAGCTGACACCGGTTGCGAACAGCAGGGAACAGAGCTGGCTCCGTTCCTTGCTCTTTAACCTCTCAGACGCCACAGGGATTGCGGCAACGACATCTAAATAAATGAGAAATGGTGCTGCATGTCCTTCTTCCTTCTCAGTGGCATCCCTGCCAATCCGTTAACATGGCAGCCGGAAGCCTTATGAAGGCTACCATAGCCGCCATGTTTAGGCAGGAAGTAATATAACCGCTATCTTTGTGCACGAGCTATCTTTCTTGTTTATACAATGCAGAAGAGTGTACAGATGATCGTGCAATCTAGTGGTCAAGTACCCTAGGGGAACTTAAAGGGATTTTACTGCCTGCTTTGTCCTTGCTTGAGCTTCCTGTGTGTTCAAAAGGGGATGTGTATGATTTATTTAAACTACATATTGTGTGATCCAGCAGGCTTGACATCACCATGCTTTTCCCCACAGTTGCTCACTCTAGTCAAACAAAGGTCTGTTTATGTAAAGATCTGTGAGTAGCTACAATATAGCTGAGTGGTTAGCACTTCTGCCTTTCAGCGTAGGGCTCCTTTCCTCTATCATATACCCCTATATCACAGAGTTCAGCTCCTGCTCTTTGATAGGGCAGCATAAACCACCTGACTGGTTCACATTAAGATCAAAACAAGATAATTTATGATGTTGAGCAAAAATAAATTGTTTCTAGACCATATTTTCCAATAGTTGTTATTGCCAGATTCCATGACTGGTCCCTACTCATAGAGTCTATGTTCCAGGCTGCGTCCAGTGGTGCCCAGATCATTCATGCTAAGCAACAACTGACCGACATAAGGAGATACAAGGTACGTGAAGACCCCTGTCTGGTTGCACTTCTAGATGGCTGGTGACCTGCTGTACATCAGAAGGTTATTACTAAATTGTAATTGTTGAAAGGGGTGTTCCCACCATTGACTTTGATGGTATTTCACTAGGCTATGCCATTAAAGTCTGGTGAGTGTGGGTACCACCTCTGGGACCCGCATCTGTCTCGGGAACAGGCCCCCAAAAGTCTTGTTACAGATTGGAAAGCAGTACAGGGGAGCACTGTGTTCTCCATTCTGTTCTATGGGAGTTCCCAGTACAGGGGAGTACTGTGTTCTTCATTCAGTTCTATGGGAGTTCCCAGTACAGGGGAGCGCTGTGTTCTTCATTCAGTTCTATGAAAGTTCCCAGTACAGGGGAGCGCTGTGTTCTTCATTCAGTTCTATGAAAGTTCCCAGTACAGGGGAGCGCTGTGTTCTTATTCAGTTCATATGGAGTTCCCTATACAGGAGCGCTGTGTTCTTGCATTCTGTTCTATGGGAGTTTGCCGTACAGGGGAGCGCTGTGTTCTCCCATTCTCCTCGTATGGTAGTTCCCTCAGTTTAAAGGGAGCGCGCTGGTGTTCTACCATTTCTGTTCGTATGGGAGTTCCCGGTTCAGCAGAGCTCTGAGTCGCTCCACGCGCTGTTCTATGGGAGTGTCCCCCGTATCATGCGCAGCGCGGGTGTTCTCCGTGTGTTCTGATGGGAGTTTTCAAGTCAGGGCTAGGACCGATACGCTGTGTTCTCTATTCTCCCGCTATGCGGAGATTCCCAGTACAAGGGTGTGCTGTTGTTCTCTCCATTCCTGTTCTATGGCATTCCCAGTACAGGAGAGCGCTGTTTCTCCATTCTGTTCCTTTGGGATGTTCCTGGTACAGGGGAGCGCTGTGATCTCCTATTCAAGTTCTATGGGAGTATCCAGTACAGGGGAGCGCTGTGTTCTCCATTTCTGTTCTATTGGAATTCTTCCCAGTACAGGGAGGACTGTGTTCTCATTTCTGCTACTATGGAAAGTTCCCAGTACTAGGGAGCGCTGTGTTCTCCACTCTGTTCTATGACAGTACTCCCAGTTACAGGGGGGGGAGCGCTGTGTTCCTCCTATTTCTGTTCTATGGGAACCCCCCCCCCGTTTACAAGTACAGCCCCGAGAGAGCATGTGTTATCCATTCTGTTCCTTTGGGACGT
Source organism: Phyllomedusa bahiana (assembly GCA_025379985.1). NCBI lineage: Eukaryota > Metazoa > Chordata > Amphibia > Anura > Hylidae > Phyllomedusa > Phyllomedusa bahiana. The sequence continues at coordinate 11,752 of JAODAL010038925.1, read as the reverse complement.
TCCTGGTACAAGTGGGAGCGCTTGTGATCTCCATTCTGTTCTATCGGGAGAAGTTCCCCAGTACAGGGGCGCTGTGTTCTCCATTTCTGTTCATGGGAATCGCCAGTACTAGGGGAGGACTCGTGTTCTCCATTCTGCTTATACCTGGACAAGTTCCCAGTACAAGGGGAGCACTGTATTCTCCATTCTGTTCTATGGGATGTGTCCCTGATACAGGGGAGATATGAGTGATTTTCCATTCTGTTCTATGGGACGTTGCCAGTACAGGGCGGGCCAGACTGTGTTCTATCATTCTTCCCTGATGGAGTTTACCAGTACAGGGGGGAGCACTTGTTCTTTCCACTCTGTTATGATGGACAGTTTCCCAGTACAGGGGTTGCGCTTGTGTTCTCCATTCTGTCTAATGGGTGTTCCAGTACAGGAGAGAGCAGCTGTGTTCTCCATTCTGTTCAATTGGAGTTCCTGGAACACGGGTGAGCGCTGTGTGATCTCCATTCTGTTCTATGGGAGTTCCCAGTTCAGAGGAGGAGAGCTGTGTTCTCCATTATGTCTATGGAATTCCCAGTTACAGGGGAGGACTGTGTTCTCATTTGCTCTTGGAAGTTCCAGTACAGGGGAGCACTCGTATTCTCCCATTCTGTTCTATGGGAGTTCCCAGTACAGGGAGCCTGTGTTCTCACTCTGTTCTATGGCTGTTCCCAGTACAGCGGGAGCACTGTGTTCTTCCATTTCTGTTTATGGGAGTTCCCAGTACAGCGGGGCGCTGTGTTCTATCCATTCTGTTCTGTGGGATTCGTTCCCAGTACAAGGGGGAGCGCTGTGTTATCACCATTCTGTTCCCCCCCTACCCCCCCCCCCCATTTAGTTCCCGGTACAGGGGAGCGCAGTGTTCTCTACATTCTGTCTCTATGGGAGTTCCGAGATACAGCGGGAGCGCCTGTGTCTCCATTCTGTTTATGGATTTTACGTACAGCGGGAGGCGCGTGTTCTTACATTCTGTTCTAAGGAGTTCCCAGTAGCAGGTGAAAGGAAAGCCTCCTGTATCTTCCCTCCATTCTGTTGGATGGGAGTTCCCACGTACTGGGGAGTGCTGGTGTTCTCCTGTATTCTGTTATTCTATGGGAGTTTACCAGGTCAGGGGAGCACTGTGTTCTCCATTCTGGTTGTTGTACTGGGAGTTCCCGTTACAGGGGATAGCGCTGTGTTTCTCTCCATTCTGTTCTATGGAGTTCACAGTACTAGGGGAGGCCGTGTTCTCTCCGTTCTCGTTGTATGGGAGTTCCCGTACAGGGAGCGCTGTGTTTCTCTCCATTCTGTTCTATGGGAGTTCCAGTTCAGGCGTGGCGCTGTGTTCATCTCCATATCTGTTCTATGGGAAGTTCCCGGTACAGGGGAAGCGCTGTGTTTCAACATTCTGTTTTTTTTTTTTTTGTGGGGGGAGGGGTCCGAAGGGGGAGTACAGGGGAGCGCTGGTGTTCTCCTTCTGTTGTATGGAGAAGTTTGTTGTGTACAGGGGGGGAGCGCTTGTGTTCTCTCCATTTGTTTCTATGGGAGTTCCAGTACAGGGGAGCGCTGTGTTCTCTACATTCTGTTCTTTACGGAGTTACGAGTACAGGCGTGCGCTGTGTTCTCCATTCTGTTCTATGGGATTTTACAGTACAGCTGTTGAGGCTGTGTTCTCTCCATTCTGGTTCTATGGGGAAACTCCGGGTTCCTAGTTCAAGGGGAGCGCTGGGGTCGTGTGTTTTCCATTAGATTTCTATTGGAGTTCCCCGTACAGGGGCCCCCCCCCCCCGACGCACGCGGTGTTCTCTCATTCTATTCTATGGGTCGTCGTCAAAGACAGGGAGAGGTTGTGTTCTCTCCATTCTATTCTATGGTGTTCCTGTTCAGGGGAAGCGCTTGTGTGTTCTCTACATTCTGTTCTATGGGAGTTTCCAGTACAGGAAAGTTTAATGTTTGGCTGTATTCAGAACTGTCACAGAATGTAATAGAGAGTCAAGCACAAGCGGGATCAGCTCTCTACTCTGGGCTGAAACTTTCGGGAGCTTGTTCCGAAAATTGGACGTTTATCCTACATGACCCCTTATTCTCTTTCATGAAAGATTTTAATGCTGCTGACCAGGATTTGGGAATATATCTAAAAAGACACAGGTTGCTGCCATATGTTCTTTGTACCTTAACCTGAAGTTTTGGCAGATTTTTTTTTGGCCCTGACTGTAAAGACTGCGGTGTAAGTAGCTGCAAACACACAAACAGCCAGGGGCGCTGTGGAGGTGCTGCAGACAAACACAGAGTATGTGGATGATTTCAAGGTGCCTGTCTGCTGTGTATTATAAACACGAGACTCTGAGGCTTTTGGCGCATATTTTATCAAAACTGTGAGGCTCATCCTTCCACGGCAAAGTGGCCTCAACTCAGACGGGAACAGCTCAAAATCCTACCTCTTTCAGTGCCTCTCCAGGCCTCTATACTTTTCCAGGCTTACAGAGTGCTCTGCGTCGGTTTTTGTGTGTCTTGCTCCCTGTGTTGGAAGCCCTCATTTATCGCCTATGCACTGCGCCATTTATTAGCTGTCTTTGGTGGTGCGAACCATTTTTGGTTATTTATTCATGCTGCCAACATTTAAAAAAAAAAAAAAAATTGTTTTTTTTTTACAATGAAAATAACCCCTAGGGGGCAGCATTATCTGCGAAGTACGCAGCATTTTGAATGAGTACTATATATTGATCACATGCCTTCAGGGTCAGGGGCCACTTGACCTGTTTTCATCCAAAAATGCCCCTCCTGGCTCTGGGCGCTCGGCCGTGAACTGCAACTTAGTCTCCTTCAATCAAATTGATGATGTTGCATTTCTGCCTGAGCTCTGGGTTAGAAGTGCTGCTTTCAAAAATACACTTTTCTAAGAGTCAGTGCTCACTTGTTATAGGAACCGATGTGTGTTCCACAGGTCAGATCCCAAATATTGGATATTGAAGGTATATGTGTTATTAAGGCCAGGTACACCCCACATTTCTGGCTTCTGGGTCCCACTGTTTTTTCTGAATGCCATTGTATATACTGTATATACTCGAGTATAAGCCAACCTGAATATAAGACGAGGCACTTAATTTTATCCCAAAAAAACTGGGAAAACTTATTGACTCGAGTATAAGTCTAGGGTAGGAAATGCAGCAAGTAAGTAAGTGATGCCCCTTCATTATAACAGGACAGCCATCAGAAAAGAGCAGGGCAACTAGAGGACTTGGTTGCCACAATGTATGAAAGATTGTAAAACATGCCTCCCACCCCTGTATACGCCCTCTCCTAATTCTATCTCTCCAGCGCCAGCTACAGCCCCATCACACATAGCCTAAGTTACATGCACATAACACACACACAGCTCAGCTACATGCACATAACACACACACAGCTCAGCTACATGCACATTACACACCCAGCTCAGCTACATGCACATTTGACACACACAGCTCAGCTACATATGCATTACACACACAGCTCAACTACATGCACATAACACACACACAGCTTAGCTACATGCACATTTCACACACACAGCTCAGCTACATATGCATTACACACACAGCTTAGCTATATGCACATTACACACACAGCTCAGCTACATGCACATTACACACACATAGTCCAGCAACATGCACATTACATACACAGCTCAGCTACATGCACATTACACACACACAGCTGAGCTACATATGCATTACACACATAGCTCAGCTACATGCACATTACACACACAGCTCAGCTATATGCACATTACACACACGGCTCAGCTAAATGCACATTACACAGACACACAGCTCAGTACATTACATTATACACACACACAGCTCAAGCTAACATGCACATTTACACACAGCTTGCTGCAGGAACTTTTATATATTATTATTATTTTTATATATTTGTTATGCGCCATTGATTCCAGGGCCGCTGTACATTCGAGGGGGTTACATTACATTACATACGTGAAACGAGTTACAGTGTCTGTCTAAGATGTTACATAGTGGCTTTACGTTTTTTTGATTGTGTGTGGTGTGGTCTGAGGACAAGTATCTGTCGTGAGGGTTTTTCTTCTCGTGTGTGATATGCTAGAAGTGTTTTGGGGGATAGTTGTGAGTGTGTTGTTGAGGTGAGTGTGGTCGTTGACTGTGACATAAGGTTTTGTTCTGTGAGTAGGTAGTCTTTTTTCTTGTGTGTAGTGTGTAAGTTGTAGTTAGAAGGTTATAGGCCAGCCTGAAGAGATGGGTTTTCAGGTTACTTTGAAGTGGCGGAGAGTCGGAAGTGAAGTCTGATGTGTTTGGCAGTGACGTTCAGAGTGTGGGTGAAGCTACGGGAGAGTCTTTGGAGACGGTTGGTCGTGAGGAGCTGATAAGGGGAGAGCAGAGGGAGAAGGTCCTCGTGAGGAGCGGAGATGTGCGTGAGGGGAGTATATTTGGAAATTAGGGCAGAGATGTAATGGTGGGGGAAGAGGTCATGGAAGAGCCTAGTAGGTCATGGATTAGTAGCATTTGAAATGAATTCGTGGGCAATGGGGGAAGCAGTGAAGGGAAATTGGCAGAGGGTAGAGAGGCAGTAGAGTAGCGAGGAGAGAGGTGGATAAGACGGGCTGCAGAGTTAAGGATGGAGTTGGAGTGGAGAGCGAGGGTGCTAGCTGGGATGCCACTGAGAGGATGTTGCTGTAGTCTAGAGCGGGAGATGACGAGGGCATGGACCAGCATTTTTGTAGTTGTCAGAGTTGAGGAGTATGGGCGGATGCGTGGAATATATTTTCAGGGGGACCGGCCGTTGGCAGCTGAGGTATATGGTTTGGATGTGGGGGTTTGAAGGATCAAAGAGGAGTCGACAGGTTATCCCAGATGCAGCGCGACGTTGTGGGAGCGGTGAAAGTGAGAGCCGTTGACTGTGATAGAGATGTTCAGGGCAGGGGTAGAGTTGGACGGTGGAAAGATGATAAGTTCTGTTCTGTTTCCTCCACATTTAGGTTTTTAGGAGACGTGATGAGAAGATAGGAGGAATGGAGACAGACAGTCGGGTTCCGGGAGAGTAGGAGAAGATTTCAGTGCATCTGGGCCAGCGATGTGAGAGTTGGGTATCGTCAGCATACGGTGGTAATGAAGCCTTGTGAGGCTATGAGCTGTCCAGACTGGACGAGGGTGTAGATAGTCGAGAAGAGTAGTAGTGGCCAGGACTGACCCCAGGGGGACACCCAACAGAGAGAGGCGCGTGGGAGGAGGATAGAGACATTCTCCGGGCAGCGAGAATGAGAGACGCTGAAGTCGATCGTGAGGTACGAGGAGATTCCAGGAAAGAGTCAAAGTCCGTGATGCTGAGGGAGCCAGAGACGGATTTGAGCAGGAGGGAATGGTCGACAGTGTAAAAAGGCAGAGGACAGGTTCAAGAGGACGGAGCACCTCGACGTAGTGGTGTGACGCTTTGTTACTAGGTCATTACAACATACACTAGCTCTGCATACAGGCTCATCAGCACATGATCACAACCAGAACAGCCGGAATGACTCTGATACACTGAGCGCATAACTGTGACTACCTCCCTTCCGTCATTATCTGGGACTGGTGGAGCTCCCACCAGTATTTCGGGTGAGGTGAGTTGTACTTTGGATATATAGAACTTTTATAACATATACACTCAAGTATAAGCCTAGGGAGGCTTTTTCAGCATAAAAAATGTGCTGAAAAAGTCGGCTTATACTTGAGTGTATACTGTAATAGTTTAGGCCCCTGCGCTGCTCTGTACTTCTGTTTTTGTGGTATACAGATGTATACCATCCAAATAGAGTCCTATAGGACATAGGACACACCTCGGGCCTCTGCCAGGCCATTAGATCCTATGGATACGTTTAGCTTATACGTCTGGAGCTTTCCTTGTGTACACATTAAACATACACCATAAATGTGCTGTGCATCTAGTCTTATATACTGTCATGGCCTATAGTGGGGGGACCCCTTTACTGAACAAAACACTTACAGAGTATACCTATAATTTTATTTACAGACCCTACCACCTATCAAGAATGCGGATGCGTCCGGCCCCCGACCCTCCGCCTCCCATCAGCCGTGACAGAGAAAGTCGCAGGGCGATGAAAGCGGCTCAGAGAGTCTGGCCGAGACCCCAACCCCCCGCTCCACTACAGCTTCACTTGTCAGTGACCGGGAGATCCCATCACACCCCAGATTTTCTCAGCCAGTTCCAGAATGACGTTCCACGCCACTTCCAGCAGCGGTGAGTGTTCACTCCTTATCACAGACAGATCAGTGGATGATGAGAGTATCAACCAACAGAATCTCCGCCGTGTGATCAATGTCCACACAACTCTGATCAGGGGCCTAACGAGAGTCAACACGGCCCCATAGCAAAATGAAAATGGACCCAATCCACCAAATGCCCCCCCCCCCCCCCCCCCCCCCCCCCCCTCCCCCCCCACCCCGCCCCCACACCCCTCACTCCCCCGGTGAAATAGCAAGAGCTAAAGTATAAATAATCACGCCATATATCAGCGGAACACCGCATAGTATGAGCTGGAGATTATAATAAATACCTGGCCATATATCAGGGAACCCGCTATAGATAGAGCTTGGAGGGGTATAATAATTCCGCTATATATCAGCGGGAGCCCACATGGTTGAGGGCTGGAGATATGTTAATACGCCATATGTCAGGGGAACCCACATAGTAGTGCTGGAGATCTATTATAATACTGCCATATATCATGGGAACCCACATAGTAGAGGCTGGAGATATAATAATACACGCCATATATAGGGAAAACCCACAAGGTAGAAGCTGGAGTTATGATAATACCGCCATCACTATATCAGGGGGCGATCCCACATAGTAGAGCTTGGAGATATAATAATACCGCCTATATATCAGGGACTCACATAGTAAGTGGAGATTAATACAATACCGCCATATATCTGTGGAACCCACATGTGAGCTTGGGATATGATAATAAGCCTTATATCATGGGAAGCCCATTAGTAGAGCTGGAGATATAATAAGTACTGCCATTATATCAGGGAACCCACTAGCTAGAGCTGGATATATATTATAATACTCGCCATATATCAGGAACCTACATGGTAGAGCTGGAGATTATGATAATACGCAATATTGGGAACCCACATAGTAGAGTGGAAGATAAATAATACCGCCCAATAAGAGAGGGAACTCACATTGAGTGAGCTGGAGATTAATACACCGCCCATTATCAGGGGGAACCACATTAGTCAGAGCTGGAGACTACAATAATACCGCCTATATATCAGCGGAACCCGCCATCCATAGCTAGAGTGCGAGATATAATAATACGCCATATATCAGCGGAACCGCATAGTAGAGTGGAGATATATATTACTGCCAGTATACCAGGAATACTATATATTTAGAGCTGGAGATGTATAATTACTGCATATAACAAGGGAAATCACATATGATAGAGCTGAACAGCTGAAAATTCAACAGCTTCTTGTTGCCTACAATTAATATTTCTTGGTATGTAAATCGGCCCTCAACCTCTGGGCACCACTGACCTAGTTACACCCATGACCTGATGCGTAGATTAAGAGGTGTATAGTCCTATGACCAAAGACAGAACGTTCGGATCCCAGTAATGCTTGTTTCCATGACCAAGTTCGGCTACCGCACTAGCTCCCTGTGTTTCTAAACACGCCCGCTCAGTAGTTCTCCGCCCCCTCCGCTCTGTCTCCCCCCCCCCCCCCTCCTGATACAGACGCGCTTTATAATCAAACTCACAGAAATGAATGGTGACACTTCAACGACCACACACCCCGCCCCCACCGCCTTTATGGTATCATTCACAACATCTAACTACGGCATACGGTCTTGATGGACATTCTAGATAATCCATTCTTAAAACACTGAAATCTACCCCTGTATCATGTCATAAAGGAGTCTCGATGTATCTGGCGATAGCAGTTTATTATCCGTTCATTCAAAAAAAGAAGAGCTACACCTTTAACGGGACAGTACATCAAGATTGTTTTTGTCATGTTATAGACAGGCAATATTGTCACTATTATAAGTTAAATAGTACCGATGATATATATACTATTATATATATATATAATTATACTATATATATACTATATATATATATATATATATACACCAAAATACATTGCAGTACCAGCTGATAATAACCAAAGCCGACTACCCACTGATATGGTGCAGAGAGGACATTATAATGGCGAGTAGGACCAGATGCTGTTTGGCTGTATGGACGGCGCCTGCATTAGTATACTATATATATATAATATATTATTTATATATTTATATTTTTATATATATAGTTTATAGTTATATATTTTATATTTATATATTTAGTATTATATTACTATATATTGTATATGATATATATACTTACAGTTTGAACCAGAAGTTTCCGTGCACAATATAAAAGCCTCCACCCCCCCCCCCCCCCCCACTCCAACGACCCCCCCCACTCCCCGTATTTTTTCACTCTCTGACATTGAAATCACAATTAAAACCTTCCCCGTTTTAGGTCAATTAGGGAACAAATTTATTTTATTTGCCAATTACCAGATATAATGAGAGAGAATTTTTAAGCATTTTTATTACTTTCCATAAAGACAAACATTTCCCTACCACTGGGATTTACTCTGCCTCTTTAAACGAATTTGGTCCCGCCCATATGTAATGAGGTCAGGTCTTTGGAAAGCTTCTCGATGTTTATTGGCAACATCTGAGTTACTTAGAGACCAATAGGCTGTGGATGCATTCTTTTAGTGTTAACACAGAAATTACTGCTTCTGTGTGTAACATCATGGGAAAGTCTAAAGACTGAGCAAGATATCAGGATAGACGAATTGTGGACCTTGAACTAGTCTGGATCATCCTTGGGTGCAATTTTCATGATACCTGGAAGGAGCCTCGTTTACTTCTGCTACAAACTAATAATATGCAAGTAACAAACAATGACGGGAATGTGCTGCCTTCATACCGATCAGGAAGGAGACGGGTTCTGTTGATTCAGAGGATGACACAGGCTTAGGTCCGACATGTGTTTTCTTCCAGATACTAAAAGCAAAAGACCTTGTTTAAGATGCTGGCGGAAGCCTGGTAAGATTGTGTCATTATCCACAGTGAAACGAGTACTGTATCAACATGGGCTGAAAGGCCCACTTCTGCCAGGAAGAAGCCATTACTACAAAAGAAACATAGAAAAGCCGATATATGAACTAAAAGACCTAAAATTTTTGGAGACATGTCTTGTGGCTTCTGCGAAACTACAATGTAATGTTTGGCAGAAATGGCCATCGTTTCGTTTGGAGGATAAAGGGAGAAAGCTTTGGAAGGTCTTTAGATACACAATCCCACTGTGAGAAATTCGGGGGATGCAGCTTCATGTTGTGGGGTTGTTTTGCTGCAGGAGGACTGGGGCTCTCCTGAAAACGACAGCTCATGAGGAAAGAAGATTATGTGGCAATCGAGCAACATGCTCAAGACAATCAGCCCAGGAAAGTTAAAGTCTTGGGAGGAAATGAGCGTTTCCACATTGGGCATTGACCCAAAGTACTGCCAAATGGTTACAAAGTGGCTCAAAGAGGAGAACAAGTAATGTTCTGGAGCGGCCATCACTCAAGCCCTGATCTCAGTCCTATTGCAAATACATGGGCAAAGCTGAAAAGGCCGGTTGCGGAGCAAAGCTGACCTCACAAACATGGCCTCAGCTTACACAGTTCTGTCAGGGAGGAATGGGAACAAAATTCCACCAAATATTGTGAGTGTGTGTGTATTCTGGAAGGATCCAAAACGCTGCAAGGTCCTACAGTTTAAGGGCAAAGCCCACCAATATGTGACAATGGTTTAGGGAATACGGGGAAAACTTCTGACTTTACAGAAAGTAATAAAACTGCTTTAAAAATATCTCTTCCCTCATTATTCTGCATTATTTTTGGCAAATAGAAATAATTTCTGGTTCCAAATTGACCTAAAACGGGGAAGGTTTATTACTGATTTCATGTCAAGAGAGTGATGAAAAACCTGCAGATGGGGCTTTTATATAGAGACACCCACCCACCCCCCAACGGTGAGAAAAACCTGCAGATGGGGCTTTATTATAGGGACGCAGCAAAAACATGCAGATGGGGCTTTTCAGTATAGTGGTATGGATACTTCTGTTTCAATTGTATTATACAATGTCACTGGTCAGACCACCAATGGAATATTGGTGTACAAGTTTTGGCACCAGTTCACAGGAAAGACATTGTAGAATGCTGTTGAACAGGTACAATGGCAGCAACAAAAATATATAAAATGCGTTCTGGGTGGACTACAGTACACAGAAAGATCTAGCAAGATTAGGGTGCATTTAGTTTAGGAGAGCGAGGACGGGTTCAGGAGGGGACATAATAAGGTATGCATAATTATAAAGGGGTCATTATAGGATCTCTCTCAGACTTCTATGTATACCCAGGACTGATATCTAGAAGAAGGGCGACGACTCTATGTCTGGAGGAAAGAAAGTTTCTACACTTATATCAATAGAAAGGGGGATTCATTTACTGTAAGTAGCAGGTTGAAGGTATTGTGAGAACTTCTGCAGAGAAACTTGTCATGGTGAATTCAAGAACAGGATCAAAAGTCTAGGGCGTCTGGGATACATTTCTAGATGTATAGATATCAAGTTATTATAGTGACCGGGTTTCTGGAGAAGGGTCTGGATCTTTTTTTAGATGTAAAATAAAACATTTTAGTGACGGGATTCTGGAGAAGGGTTGGAAATTTCAGATAAAATAATAGAACATTTATAGGCCCGGGATTCGGGGAAAAGGGGGTTGGGAACATTTTAGAGTAATAAATTTAAAAAGTTATAGGACCGGGGTTTTGGAGAAGGGTCTGGAGCATTTTAGATGAAATAAAAAAAAATTTATAGGACGGGATTCTGGAGAAGGGGTTTGGTACATTTCTGTGAAATAATAAACAAGTTATGTGAAAATTTGGAGAAGGGTCTGGATACTTTTTTAGATGTAATAATTAAACAGGTTATAGTGACGGGATTCTGGAGAAGGGTTGGAACTTTCTAGATGTAATAATATAAAAGTTATAGTGCCAGGATTCTGGGAAGGGTTGGAAAATTTTAGATGTAATAAAAAACCCAAGTTATAGGGACGTTTTGGGGGAAAGGGTTGGAGACATTTCTAGATGTAATTAATATAAAAGTTATAGTGAAGGGATTCGGGAGAAGGGTTGGAACTTTTAGATGTAATAAATTAACAAGTTATATGCCCGGTTTCTGGAGAAGGGTTGGGGAATTTTTCTAGATTTTATAAAAAAAGTTATAGTGCCCGGGGATTCTGGAGAAGGGGTCGGATACTTTCTAGATGAAATAATATAAAAAAGTTATAGTACCGGTTTGGAGAAGGGTTGGAATTTTTCTAGTGTTAATATAAAAGTTAAGTGACCGGGTTTTTGGAGAAGGTCTGGAAATTTTAGATTATTATTATAAAAGTTAAGTCCCCGGGTTTCGGGGAAAAGGGCTGGAGACATTTTAGATGTAATAATACAACTACAGATTGTTGGTTTTAAGAAAATCCGGGATCCTTTTCCTATTTAGTATACAAATTTATCTTTGCAGTTGTTGCCGACAAGATTCACATGATATCTAGGAGCACAGAGCATATAAGCTGATAGGGCAAGCATATATTTTTTGTCTCTACTTCGGACAAGGTTT
>JAODAL010038924.1:0-38616 GCA_025379985.1 Phyllomedusa bahiana | reverse complement strand
ACTTTTCCCTGGGCTGTCTGGTGTGTTCTTTGGTTTTCATAATGCTGTTTGTTCATTAATATTGTCTAAGTAATATGAGGCCTTCACAAAACAGCTGTAGTTACACTGATACTAATACTAATATACTAAAAATATACTAATAAATTACAAACAGATATAGTCTATTTACTCATCAGGTGACTTTAAAAGGCAATTGGTCACACTGGATTTTAGTTAGGAATATCAGAGTACATAGGGCTGAAAACATATGCATGTCACACTTTTGAGTTTTTCAATTTGCAACAATTCAAAAAAGCACATATCATTTTCTCTATACTTTACAAATACTTTCTAGTTTGTGTTGCTCTATCACATATCAATAAAATACATTAAAGTTTGTGGCTGTAATGTTTAAATATGAGGAAAAGTTCAAGGAATATGAAAACTTTTGCAACCCACTGTAAACATGTATTAGTTACAGAAAGCTACTTATTTATTTTTACTATGATTGAATTATGATTGAACCTCAACCTTATCTAAATGTAGACATGAGCACAGAGATCTCCTGCAGAGAAGATGAATGATTTAATATTTCTTCAATATCTAACATTCTGTCTAATAACATATATATTTACTGTATGTACAGCTTCACACTAAAGGGCCAAATTTCCATTGGTCCAATGCACATCATATTATCACCATGGAAGCATAGATTACATTGGGGAACACTCATTTTGGTGCCTAAAAGGTTGGAACCGTTTTTAAGTATGTTTAGGTTGCTGATTCTGAAAATTACATCCGTTTTCACCTATCAGCTCTAGTTTTGGAGATCTGGCATTGCAACCTTACCAAGTATATGCTGCTGAAAGTAGTGGTCACTCAATATTGTACCAAAGAAATGTTGGAAATTCATGTGAAACAGAAAAGACTTAAACTTTGGAACATTTAAAGAACACATACAAACAAAAACATAAACGTGCATGAGCAAATTCAATTATATCTGCACTACATATTTATACAGAAATGAATCACAAGAACAATGTAGAATTATATAATCAACATCTCATAAACTCGAGTTGCTAGAACAAAATGGATGATATTTTTGGACTTAGCAGCACTCAAATACCCAGAATAAGGTTAAAATTTCTAGGCACCAAAAACAAGTTATTTTTGTTATCAATCCAAACAATAATTTCAGGTCAGCACAAATGTCTAATTGGCCAACAGATAATCTCACACATACTATACAGTTAAAGGGGTTGTGTCACCACACTGGTTCATAGAACCAAAATCAGCTTTCATTCATGCATCCTGTCACTTCTTGGTCCGGCTGTGTTTGGTTCTATGGCAGTGATTAGCATACTTAGTCCATATTCACAGGTCTGCTAATAACTCTGACATGAGAGCAGGAGATGCTTCAGAGCTAAAGTAATTAGTCTCCTTTGTTGATTACACTCGAGCTCTGAAGCTGCAGGCAGCTCTGTGTAACCTAGATAAACCTGGGTACACTCAGAGCTGATAAAATCACGTTTATCTCCTCAACAAAGTAAAATAAACAAAACAATATATTTGGAAAATCTAATTTACTGTTCCCTGCATGTTGAAATCTAATCTTTGTAGTGAGACAGCCCCCTTAACATTCACAAAGCTCCACCAAAAAAACTGCACCAAAACCCATCTAATATTTTACATAGTTTAGTGTAATTTATTGGTACATTTCTTTTAAAGTGTCAGGTTTAAGAAGTATTTTTAGAACTTTCTCATTGTATTGTTTCTTTTATGCTGCCATTGAATTCTGAGTTAATAGTGAAGGGCAAACTACTTTATTGAGGACCCACATCTAAGGGCATTTCCCCACGGCATGGGTTTTCGGCCGTTTTTTCAGCCGGTTTGCGGTTTTTCAGACCGCCTGAAAAACCGTCCGAAAACAAGCAATATATGTGCTCTATGGAAAACCCGTGCATGTCAATGTGGAGGGGTAGGGCTTTTCTCCGCTCATCGCGGAGAAAAGCCTAATCCTCCCCCTCCACTCTCCCCCACGGCTGTGGGGACGGCCGCAAAACAGGTCAAATACCGGCCGGCAAACTGACAGGTATTTGTCCTGTGCAGTGGGGACGCACCCTAATAGCTAGAATTAAGAGTGTCTCTTGCTCTGGAAGACCCACCATGTTCATGTCTTGCATAGAAGCCCATTAATATGAGTGGGTCCAGTATTACTGTATACTTAATTTCTCCTTCTGTGACACTGTGGAATTTAACATAGTGGGACAATCCAAAGCAGACATCTCTCTTGAAAGAGGGCATGCCCCTCGAAACGTTGTACCTGTGTGCGTGGAAGATGCTAGCAGCCTGTCCTCCAGCTGTCCTCAGCTACCTACATGGGACTTCCTTTTGAATGGGACTGTAAACGACATAAATAGATGTTTTTATACTGTTGGCTCAAGTGGAGTTTTTGTATATGTGAAAAATGAAATAGTAAAGTTTGAAGTGCATTTTACTTGTCCACATTGTTACTTTTTTGGGATATGCACTGTGGAATTAAACATAGTGGGACAATCCTAAGCAGACATCTCTTTTAAGGTTGGCAATATTACCTGTAGGAGATGAGGAGGTAACACAACTCACATAATCTCAAAAGGTTAGGGCAGGCAGCAAAGGATCGTGGTCGAAGAACGTAAGCCGGAGGGACTGGTACACGGAAACAGCAACCGGTGTATATAAGTCCGGGTGCGACGCTGGGAGCTCATACCGCTCTCACTGTACTGATTAGGGAAGGTGCTGCCGCGGCTGCTTGTAATAGCTCTTACTGAAGAACTGATTTTTATACAGTGATTTTTGGGGGGTGTCTCAGCTTGTCTCAGAGACTGCTTCTCTTAACGTTCTATTTCTGATTTTGTGGGGTATTGGATCTGAAGTCCAGTGTGTGTCCAGTGCAGCTGCATATACATTTTAATGCTATCTGCTCACAGCACATTGAATATCCAAGGGGGATCTAAGCCTGTTCCTGTTCTATTCATTTAAAGAAACAGCGTTTTTACAATACACATACCACTTCATTTTTGGCTGCTCAATTCTTTGCGCAATTTACATCCAGGGGTTAATTAAGCGTTGTTCTGCTGTTGTGGTGACTAAAATAAACCGTCTTTCACCGTCAAAAAATTAATTTTTCCTGTAGCATAATTCACAAGCAAAGGTTAATTACAATTTTTTCTCTTGTTGTGTAGCGTAAAAACCACGCCATTGTAACACGCTACAAAGCTCATAGTTTGTGGTTGCTCAATTGTTTGTCGTAATTTACATCCAGGGGTTAATTAAGCGTTGTTTTGCTGCTGTGGTGACTAAAATAAACCGTCTTTCACTGCCAAAAAATAAATTTTTCCTGTAGCATAATTCACAAGCAAAGGTTGTTTTTCTGCTGTGGTGACTAAAATAAACCCTCTGAAAGTTTGAAACGTAAAGAATTAAACCTCCATATGCATGCATCGACACTTACAGAGTATTTGAAAACATCACGGATACCGAGAGGACTACGGAGTCCGCTACAACCAATTTTGCTTCCTGATAATCAAGCCTATAAAGAAAATGTTTTTTTTTGCTATAAGTAACCAGTATTCTCTGGACTTAATGTTCTTGACTGTTCACTATATACAAGAGACTCTGGAAAACTTGGCGAGTGATATAAGAAATACTGAAGAACTGTGTAAAAAAAACAGTCACGTCTGAACAGTTCGAAAAGACATTTCAAGATACAGAGCAAGTATTGGAGAAAACGCGTTTACATCTACTTCAAAATAAAATCAAGAAGTTTGAACGTGATTGTAAAGACTACTTGAATAACAGAGTCTACAAATGGGCTGAAGAGAGGAGTCGATTCAAAGGGGAGTGAATCGTTTATAATAAGAAAGAAGTGATAAAGCATCAGATGCATCTTCCCGCGCATCAAGTGTGAAAAGGGGCTGAGCAAATGAAACTGAGATCTAAGGATAGAAATCAGCTTTTTTGGAAGACCCAACCTATTGGGGGGATGTGGCGCGACATCTGGGGATGTAGATCAAGAAATAAAGAAACAAAAATGCCCAGGTGTAGGAAGAGCCAAAAAAGAACAAGACATAGAAAATCTTGTCCCAAATATCTCCTCTAAAAGCTGACGGAGGCGCAGACAGCTGTTCTGAATAAGGGACTGAAATTTTTTTGCCTACATATCTAAAGCACTGTTTGATTTTGAAATTGATTTGTATAAGCTAGGTCGCAAAATAAAGAGTAAAAATGTTTTTTCATCCCAAAAAAAAACAATCAAAGATGATGATGTTATGGCTCCAAAAAAAAACAAAAAACATAGCACTTTTTGACCCCGAGATAGAATGTCCATCTTTAACAGTGTTCCAACAACTTGTACTTGAAGAGGTGACTCGAGGTTGGGAAAATGTTAAAAAGGTTCCACCCAATTTGAGTAGAGATGAAAACAAAGCTATAAAAGAACTTAAAACTGATAATTCAGTAATTATAAAAAAAGCGGATAAGGGGCGTGCCTCTGTAGTTCAAGATAGACAGCAATATGTAGGTGAGGCTCTTAGACAGCTTAATGAAACTCAAGTATATATGAAACTTAATAAGACCCTACCATTGAGATTCAAAAACACTATTAATAGTTTTCTAAACGAAGCGGTTATTGAAAATATAATAACTGATAGCATTAGGAAATCTCTTATCAATGAACAACCACGCGTCCCAATCTTCTATATAGTCCCGAAAGTTCACAAATCCACCCTTAACCCCCCTGGGAGACCCATCGTCTCAGGGGTTAACTCTCTCCTGGAGCCCATAGCAAAATATATCGATGGTTTTTTACAGCCTGTAGTAAAAAGTAAAGTACAATGCCTTACAGATACAGGTCACTTTTTAAGATCTATAGAGAACATAGACTGTACTGAGGTGGATTTGCTATGTACCTTAGATATCCAATCACTGTATACTAACATTCCGTATAAAGAAGGCCGGGAAGTAGTTAGAGAGGTATTGTGTGAAAATTCAGTGCTCAATAATAGATCGATTAATTTTTTGATGTCATTGCTGGACGTGGCATTAACTAAGAACTTTTTCAGGTTTGGTGACCAACTTTATCTGCAGCTGCAGGGGACCTCGATTGGGTCTCCTCTAGCTCCAAGTTTTGCTAATTTGTTTGTTGCTATGTTAGAAGAAAAGTTTATTTTTCCCTCCAAATTTATATCTAATATCATACTATGGCGTCGCTTTGTCGATGATGTATTCCTGTTATGGAAGGTATCAGAAATTGAATTGGATTCCTTTTTGGAATATATTAATGGTCTACACCAACTGATCAAGTTCACTCTTATAAACATCCCCAATGTTGTTAATACCTTGATGTCCAGGTGATAAAGAATGATAAAAAATTGGAGAAAGCACTGTTATACGAAAAGTGTTGATCGGATAACTTACTACTCGCAATCATTTCAAATATCCTCGAGTATTCAAAGGAATCCCCAAAGGCCAACTAATTCGGGCTAAAAGAATATGCTCAAATGACAAACAATATACAGAAAAGGCTAGTGATATGGTTGATAAGTTTGAGAAACGAGGATATGACAGAAATGTAACACAAAAGGGCAGATGAAGTAAAAATATTAAAACGTGAGGATCTTTTAAAAATAAAAAAGAAAGACTAAAGATAAAATAATTTTTTTCGTCCAATATGATCCATGCAAATTTAAATTTAAAAGAACTATTTTTAAACATTGGAAATGCTTAAAGGATCCATTAGCCTATTTTTAAAAACTTCCCACTGTGTGTTTAAACGAGGAAAAACTATCGGTGATATTGTTGTATCATCTATATAAAAAAGCGCCCCCAAAAGACAATGAGCTGAGTACTATAGAACGGGAACGTTTGGATTTTTGAAATTTTGAACTGACGTCTATCATTAAAAGGGGTTTATATCAAACATCCTACAAAGGGTTTTGATATTCCAATAAAAAGTTTCAACATTAAAACCTCCCAGGTTATTTACCTTTTTAAATGTCCTGTGAAAATCTACAGGTCAAACAAGTAGGGAAATAAAAATTAGGATTAATAAACATCGATCTCCCATACTTATTTAAACAAAAATCTAGAGAGGAAAATGGATACTAAACAAAGTTTGGTGAAAAAACATTGCCCGTCTTTTTATAAAGCGGGTCACACTGTATCTGACCTTCGAGGGTGCGTTCTTGAGCAATAGATGAAAATGGGTCAGACAGGGTTTAAAAAGGACTGCTTCAAGGAAAGCAATTGATACGGAGAATGAGCATTTCCCCCAATTGGTCAAAAACAAAAAATTAAATTTCAAAGCATTTTTGTATTTTATATCTTTCGGGTTTGTTTTGGGTTTTAATTTATTTTTTATATGCTGTGTCATTTTAAAATTTTTTCACTACGGGATAGGTTTTAAGTACCTCCCATGCAACTAACACGATCTTGACAAAAAAGGAAAACACCTTCGAAACGTTGCAGCTGTGTCTCGTACCTGGTGTCGGCGCTCCACTACCCCATCGGATGCATCAAACGAAAGGGGTATGGACTGATCACTCTTAATTAAGTATACTTTGCCATCTTTTTTTAAAAAAAATTTTTTATTGTTGTCATTGTTGATATCAAGACTATCCCCTTTGATCAACAAAAATGTTTTTTAATATTTCGGTCTATCTATTCACTAAAAACTAAAAAAACCGTCTTTTACCGCCAAAAATTACATTTTTCTGTACATATTTCACAAGAAAAAAAGGGGGACAGTTAAAATACAAAAAATGCAGAAAAGAGCTGATTGGTGAGCTACGGGGGGGGGGCTATGCCCGGGCCCAATCAAGCGCGACTACTTCTCCCATTGTAGCCCCATAATAATATGGGGGTAAATAAAATTGATTGATTTAATTTTTCTTTTTTTCTTTACCCCCATATTATTATTCATTTTATATACACATCGGGACAACTCGGCATATTATCATTTGATTTTGGCCAAGTACAGTTTTTTTTTCCGATTTAATTGAAAACCCTAGGAGCGTCACTCGCTCTCCCTTGGTCCAAATACCCCGCCCCTTTTAACTTACCAATCACAGAGCTCGCTCTGAAAATTTTTTTTCCCCCTAGAAATCTATGAGAAAGTAGCTTGCGCTCTGTTGGCTAAGCTGGACGAGCCCCCGCTAGCTCAACCATCAGCTTTTTCTGCCTTTTTTTTATTTTGAACTGTCCCGCCCTTTTAATAGATTGGCAATTTTTTCATGGGAGAATGTGTCCCCGTCCTCCGATTCTGATTGGTCAATTCTCCTCCATAGGTTAAATGGGGCCCCGTCGCTCCTTTTTTGATTGGGTGGTTATGCTGACCAATCAGAAGAGCTAAAAAATTTTAATTTCTGATTTCCCCGGGAATTCTCTCTATTCAATTCCTTAGGCGCCGGGGCTCGGGGACAAAAGCGTTTTTTTTCGGATTTAAATGATTTTTTTTTAGGAGGTTTCGCTTTTACTGATAATGATTTACACTTAATAAAAATGATTTTTTTTTTCACATCCCCGCCCCACGGCACTGAGCGCCGGTTGCATTGCGCCGATCCTCCATAGACTACAATGGGAGAAGTAGCTCGCCTTTATTTGGGTGGGAAGCTAAGCCACCGCTAGCTCAGCCAATCAGCTCTTTTCTGTATTTTTACTGTCTTTTGAACTGTCCCTTCTTTGATTTTGATTGGTCAAAACTTCTCCATAGGATATAATCGGTCTTTGTCGCTCCTATTCTGATTGGTCAATTCTCCTCCATAGCTTATAATGGGTCTTTGTCGCTCCTATTCTGATTGGCTGGTTTATGCCAACCAATGAGAATAGCTTACAGAATTTGAATTACTGTATTTCCCGGCAATTCTTTCTATTGCAATTCCTGATGTAGCGCTCGTCTCGGCGACAAACGCGTTGTTCGGGATTGAATTGATTTATGTTTATAGAATGTTTGAGCTCTTTTTCAGAGAATATTTTACAACTAATAAAAATTATTTTTTTATTCATACTCCATGCCGCACGGCGCTGAGAGCCGAGATTGCATTGTGCCCATTTCTCCATAGACTACAATGGGAGAAGTAGCTCGCGCTCTGATTGGCTGGGATAGCCAAGCCACCGCTAGCTCAGCCAATCAGCTCTTTTCTGTATTTTTACTGTATTTTGAACTGTCCCGCCTTTGATTCTGATTGGTCAATAGTTCTCAATAGGTTTTAATGGTTCACTGTCGCTCCTATTCTGATTGGCCGGTTTCTGCCGACTAATGAGAATAGCTTTCAGAATTTGAATTACTGTATATCCCGGCAATTTCCAATATCCTAATTCTTGATATTGCGTTGTTCTAGATTTTTGGAAAAATCTTTTTTTTTTTTTTTTTTTGAGGTTTGAGCTCTGTTTCTGATAATGTTTTCCGCCTTTATAAAGGCGATTTTTTTGGAATCATACTCCAGGCCGCACGGAGCTGAGTGCCGAGATTTCTGTTGCGATCTTCTGTATGCTTCCTCTCATGTTCCGTTCTTGCTTTACTTCACCTCCGCCGGAGCATTTAGACCAAATAAACTAGGTCTGACTGTCGGAGCTGCCGAGCGCTGCAATGCGCTGCACTTTGCCGACTCGCCATCGTACATGCCTCGGAGTTTTCGAGCGGGCCGCGTCCCGCCCGGAACGCCTACACCGTTCCCCCTTGCCCGCCCCTTCATGCGGGGCGCAGCTGAAAGTGGCGAACGCTGCACCTAACACTGCATCCCTGCGTCCGACAGGGGGATTCGGGCCGGGAGGCGCAGTTTACTCCTAAAAACAGGCGAAAAGCCCGATCATACATGTCGCCCAGAGTTTTTAAACGGCACATACAAGTCAATTTTTCCTGCCCATTTGTGGAGCGCAATTTATATCCAAGGGTTACCCAAGCTTCTTAGTGGGTTCATTTGGAGTCAAATACAGGGTGTGTATTTATCATATACAGATATCTTCATCAAACAGTGTCTGTACATTTTAGAACAAACTGTATGTCAGACAGAGAGATGGCAGGCTCTTCACCTGCGAGTGGCAGAGGCACAAACATTCCTGGAGCAGGCCCAGGTCGCAGCACAGCAAGGGGACGTCGCATCAGGGGTCACTCGGTGAGGCCACAACTGCCGCTGTCATCTAGCGGCCGTGTGTTGTTCAGCAACCCAATGGTTCTTGATTGGTTGACTAGGTCATCCACTTCCTCCCAGATGACATCTGACAACCCCAGCCAAGAGTCGGTGGGAACGTCAGACACAACCCTTAGTTGGCATGGCCCGGGAGCGGGTCAGCGGCCCTCACCTGTCCTCAACCCGCCTCTGTCCCATCCGGTTCCCTGAGCCAGAGATCTACTATGTGGTCTGGGCTCAGCGCCACTATATAGCGAGGATGAACAATTTGAGGAGGGCAGTCAGCAGCTACTTGGCAGCGAAGAAATGGGGCCAATATCCCCTGCTTCTTGCAGTAGGCGGCAAAGTATAGATGTGGAGAGTGGCATGGGATGTCATGTTGTGAGGGGTCAGCCTCTGCATACCAAGACCGGTGATGAGGACAGCAGTGACGATGAAACACAAATAGATGATGATGTAGCCGACCGCACTTGGGAGCCGGGTGAGGCAAGGGCTTCATTATCGTCAGAAGTGGGTTGTGTGGCCGTGAGTCAGCAGGATAGCAGCAGTGTGAGGTCGGGAGCCAAGTGGCCAGGGGGTAAAAAACCCGCTTCGCAGGTCCAAGAAAGTAGCGGCACAGGGGCTCAGCGAGGCAGCGGCGGTAGTAGTCACTCAGTGCGGAGCGTTGGCGGTAAAATCTGATACTCGGCGGTGTGGCAGTTCTTTGCTAAGACACCGGAGGAGCCGAATATGGGTATATGTAGAATCTGTGGGCAGAAAGTGAAGCATGGCCAGGGAGCTAACGTTGGCACCACAGCCCTGCGTCAACACATGCAGCGTCACCATCCGGTGGCCTGGCAGAAACGTGGCTCAGATGTGGTGGTCCATTCTGCCCCGCAGCAACAGCAGCAGCGCCCAGTGGCACGCATGCCATTGCAGCCAGTCAAGGCTCCACCACCTCTGCAGAAGGGAGCTGTTTCTCTTTGACATCATCTCCCAGTCCAGATGCTCCTGCTCCTCGCTACTCATGGCGCCAGCAGTCGTTCAGCGAGGCGATTGCAAAGAGACAACAGTATGCGTCCAACCATCCTAAGGTGCAGCAGCTGACCATGCTCCTGTCCAAGTTGTTGGTACTGCATTTCCTCCATTTCCAAATGGTGGACTCTGCACCGTTCAGAGAATTAATGGCTTGTGCCGAGCCGAGATGGAGAGTTCCAAGCCGTAATTTCTTTTCCAAAAAGGCAGTACCAGCACTTCATAAATATGTAGAACAGAAGGTGGGCCAGTCCTTGAGCTTATCGGTTTGTTCCAAGGTGCACGGCAGAGCGGACGTCTGGAGCTGTAACTACGGTCAGGGCCAGTACATGTCCTTTACGGCACACTGGGTGATTGTGCTTCCTGCCCATTCACACCAACAACTTAAACAGGAGATGGCGCTTTCTCCTCCACGTTGTCAAACTGCGGCTCCTGCGCCAATGTCCGCCTCCTCCTCCTCCACCACCACAATCTCAGCCTCCACAAGTACTGCTCCATCATAACACATGTGTAGGGCACAGCGGTGTCACGCAGTTCTACACCTGGATTGCCTCGGCGAACGAAGTCAAACAGGGGAGGAACTGCTCCGTGTCATGCAGCAAGAAATCCATGTGTGGCTTTCTCCGCGCCAACTGCAAATCGGAACCATGGTGACGGACAATGGGAGTAACATGGTGTCCATGCTGCACTGAGGAGGGATGGTCCATGCGCCCTGCATGGCGCATGTGTTCAATCTGGTTGTGAAAAGGTTCCTGAAGTCTTCCACCGATCTTCAGAAGATTCTGAAAATGGCCAGGAAACTGTGCATGCACTTCATCCACTCCTACAAAGCCAGGAACACCCTCCTCGAGTTGCAGCGGCAGAACGGCCTCCCCCAACACACTCTGATATGCGATGTTTCCACCCGTTGGAATTCCAGCCTGCACATGTTGGACCGACTGTATGAACAGAGAAAGGCCATTAATGATTTTTTGATGATCCAGGCGGACAGGAGTACTCCCCTTTGTAACTTTGATGTCAGCCAGTGGCAGCTCATGCGTGACACCTGCCGTTTGTTGAGGCCATTCGAGGAGGCCACGTTATTTGTCAGTCGCCAGGACTACGGGATGAATAACATCATTCCACTGCTTCATGTCCTGGAACAGATGCTGAAAAATCTGTCTGGGCAGGGGACTGGAGACGTGGCGACTACATCTCGTGGCCACATGAGTCCGGTGGGGACTGAAATGGAGGAGGAGGAGGAGGAGGACATTGGAGCAGAAACATTGTCTGGTGAAATGAGTGGATTTTCTACCCAGGTGACAAGAGAGGAGGAGCAGGAGCATCTGGAGGCGGTAGATGGAGATGAGGAAGACGAGGCAGATGACGCGCAAGCACCGTGGCAGTATACAGTGGAGATGGAGGCAGGGAGCCCCTCGGAGTCACTTGTGCAGATGGCCCGCAGCATGCTGATTTGCCTGGCTAGTGACAGCCGAATAGTCAGCATCCGGCAGAGGGATGACTTCTGTTTCTCCACTCTATTGGACCCTCGCTACCGGTCCAAAGCTATTGAGAGGGAGGACAAACTCAAATACTATAGGGAAATCCTCCGTAGTCAGTTGGCCGCTGCCTATATTTGGCATCGTCCCTCTTCTGACAGGTCTGACCGGGGGGTTCTTCAGCGCTCACGTACTACTACCGCGGCTGCTGGGGGAAGGTGGGGGGGTAGGAGCAGTACCAGCTCCATCAGCAGCAACCTAAGGCTGGAGTCACTGATGAGCAGCTTCCTTCACCTGCCTAGTGAGGAGGGCAGTCGCCAGCAGCAGCAGGACCTGGAGCAGACCCTGAACCAACAGGTGGTGGCCTACTTGGACAGCACTCTGCCACCCCAGTTAGAAGATCCGCTGGACTACTGGGCAGCCAAACTGGATGTGGCCACAACTTGCCGAGGTTGCAGTGGAGAAGCTGTCCTGCCCGGCCAGTAGTGTGGCATCAGAACGGGTGTTCAGTGAGGCGGGGGCCATCGTTATCCCAAGGAGAACCCGCTTGTCCACGGGAAATGTGGAACGACTGACCTTTGTCAAAATGAATCAGGCGTGGATCGGCCAGGATTTCCACACACCAGTGCCTTAGGCATCAGACTGCATCAGCCATAACGCCTCACCCAATCTGTGATAAAAGAGTGAGAGTTCAAACTACCTGACTCAGCCACAATTCTGATGCCGCCACCCGCCTGATGCCAAACATCTGCTGCCAGTTTCTCCATCTGCCACCAACCATCTTTACCAGGGACTGGTATTGCCACCCACCTCCACACTCTGTCATTGTGCCACTTTATGACCTCATGCTGCTGCTGATGCTGCTGCCGTGACCTCCACACTGTGTCATTGTGCCACTCTGTGGCCTACTCCAGTTTTTGCCACCTCCAGAATGTCATTGTGCCACTGTCTGACCTCATGCTGCTGCCACCGTCACCTCCACTCTCTGTCATTGTGCCACTCTGTGGCCTACTCCAGTTTTTGCCACCTCCAGAATGTCATTGTGCCACTGTCTGACCTCATGCTGCTTCCACCGTCACCTCCACTCTCTGTCATTGTGCCACTCTGTGGCGTACTCCTTTTTTTGCCACCTCCAGAATGTCATTGTGCCACTGTCTGGCCTCATGCTGCTGCTGTGGCTGCTGCTGTGACCTACACACTGTGTCATTGTGCCACTCTGTGGCCTACTCCTGTTTTTGCCACCTCCAGAATGTCATTGTGCCACTGTCTGACCTCATGCTGCTGCTGTGGCTGCTGCCGTGACCTCCACACTGTGTCATTGTGCCAATCTGTGGCCTACTCCTGTTTTTGCCACCTCCAGAATGTCATTGTGCCACTGTCTAACCTCATGCTGCTGCTGCCGTGACCTCCACTCTCTGTCATTGTGCCACTCTGTGGCCTACTCCTGTTTTTGCCACCTCCAGAATGTCATTGTGCCACTCTCTGACCTCATGCTGCTGCTGTTGATGCTGTCAACTCCACACTGTGTCATTGTGCCACTCTGTGGCCTATTCCTGTTTTTGCCACCTCCAGAATGTCATTGTGCCACTGTCTGACCTCATGCTGCTGTGGCTCCACCGTCACCTCCACACTCTGTCACTAATGTGGCCACCTGAGCTCTCATCTTGTTTTTTTCCAGCTTTCGCTGGCATGACTTTATCAGGCAACAATCCCGCTTCAGTGCTTTGGTCAGTTTTGCCCTCTTAAGTGCCCAGGGAATTTTATAGTGAAGCGATTCTAAGAGCGGCGGCAGTCATGTGCGTGTCATACTAAAACACAACATTGTATGAAGACCAAACCAAGCTCCCTCTGCATATTAAGCATGGCACAACGTTCTACAGCACCCTGCAGGCTCTGTGCAGC
This sequence comes from Phyllomedusa bahiana, assembly GCA_025379985.1. Lineage (NCBI taxonomy): Eukaryota > Metazoa > Chordata > Amphibia > Anura > Hylidae > Phyllomedusa > Phyllomedusa bahiana. The sequence goes on along the minus strand of JAODAL010038924.1, from coordinate 25,076 downwards.
CTGGAAATAGCCGTTTTTAACGCGATTCATGCCGAAGTAATTCGGGACGAAATAATTTTTGTCGAAAATTCGGCGAAGTGACCGAACCGAATTTTTGAGAAATTCGCCCATCTCTAGTTTGTAGGCCACCGGGTTGATCCTCCTCAGGACCGAAGACCGAGATAGCGGGGGCCTAGCTTGCTGCTGGGGATCTTTAGGCGAACATATCTGGATGATAACCAAACTTTATCTCCGGAGCCAAATGATGGAGGAGGTCTCCTGTACTTGCAGAGATTACTGTGTGTCGTTCCAGATGGCCCTCAAGTCGTGAACCACGGCGTCCACAGCAGGGACGTCAGAGGCCGATACCAGCGGGAGGGGTGGGATGAAGTCCATACACCACAATAAATGGAGAGGCACCAGCCGACTCAGAGTCCATAGAATTATAGGAGAATTCCGCCAGGGGAGCAAGTTGGACCAGTCGTCCTGCCTGGCGGACACGAAATGACGCAAGTAATTGACCCTCTCCACCTGCCCATTCGTCTGAGGATGATACGCAGAGGCGCAGTCCAAATTCACTTCCAACTGGGAGCAGAGGGATTGCCAGACTCTCGATACAAACTGCACTCGGCGGTCAGAAACAATATGTTGAGGAAGACCATGCAGTCGAAAATTATGTAGGAAGAAGAGATTCGCAAGGCGAGGTGCAGAAGGCAACCGAGGCAAAGTTACGCCATCTTCGATAAACGATCAGTATTGCCTGCAGATGACAGAAGATCTGTAATGAAGTCCATGGCAATATGGGACCATGGGCTTTTAGGAATGGGCAAGGGTTGAAGCAAACCCGCAGGCATAAGGTGAGGCGTCTTGTTGTGGGCACAGACAGGACACGATGCCACAAAGTCCTTGACGAGGTCAGGCCACCAGTAGTAGCGGGCTATGAGCTGTCCCGGCTTTCGCAGTCCGGGATGGCCAGCTACCCGCGAACAATGCCCCCACGTCAGAATTGACCTACGAAGCGTAGGTCGCACGAAACTCTTGCCAGGGTTCCCCCGGTGGATCTGTCAGAGATCCACCGGGGGCACGGAAATTAAACGATCAGGTGGATGTGACAAGGAGGCGATTCCTTACCCAAAATGTCCGAGGCACGGGAAAGGGGGTCTGCTTTGATGTTCTTTTCGGTGGGTCGGAAATTAATCACGAAGTTGAATTGTGAGAAGAAGAGGGACCAGCGAGCCTGCCGGCGTTGGGCTTTCTGTAGATACGCGAGGTTCTTGTGGTCTGAATAAATAGTGACGGATGACGAGCCCCCTCCAGAAGATGACGCCATTCCTCTAAGGCTAATTTAAAAGCCAGCAGCTCGCGGTCTCCAATTGTGTAATTCTTCTCGGCTGGAGAGAAAGTTTTCGAAAAGAATCCACAAGTGCTGGTCTTGCCCCGCGGAGCCCGTTGAGTGAGCACTGCCCCTGCTCCCACGGAAGAGGCATCTACCTCCAGGAAAAAATGTCTGGACAGGACAGGATAGGGGCCGATGCAAATGACGACTTGAGCCAGGACAACGCGTCTTCAGCCACCTGTGGCCAAAGCTTAGGATTGCCCGACTTCTTATTAAGAGCCACGATTGGGGATACCACCATGGAGAAGGCCGGGATGAACTGGCGGTAGTAGTTGGCGAACCCCTAAAAGCGCTGTATGGCTCAGGGGCCACTGAAGGAGGGCAGACAGCTTGGCCGGATCCATTTGAAGCCCCTTGTTGAAGATTATATACCCGAGGAAGGGCAAGCTGGACCAATGAAATTGGCACTCCTCCAACTTGGAATATAGGTGGTTCTCTCTGAGGCGTCTAAGGACCTGGCGCACATGGAGACGGTGGGTCTTTAGGTCAGACGAGAAAACCAAAATATCGTCCAGGTATACTACTACGCAGGAATAAAGGAGGTCTCGAAAGATCTCATTAACGAATTCCCGAAAAACTGCCGGAGCATTGCACAAGCCGAATGGCATAACCAAATACTCGAAATGGCCATCACATGTTAAACGCCTTCTTCCACTCGTCGCCCTGCTGGATGCGGATGAGATTGTAGGCCCAATGTAAATCCAATTTGGAGAAAATCCTGACCCCGCAAAGCCGGTCGAAGAGCTCCGTGATCAGAGGTAATGGGTAACGGTTCTTCACGGTTATTTTATTCAGTCCACGGTAGTCAATGCAGGGACGAAGAGAGCCATCTTTTTTCTCCACGAAGAAGAATCTGGCACCGACTGGAGACGTGGACTTGCGGATAAAGCCCTTCTTGAGGTTCTCTTGTATGTAGGCCGACATGGCTTCGGTCTCAGGAACTGACAGTGGGTAAACCCTGCCTCGGGGAGGACTCGTGCCCGGCAACAGGTCAATGGGACAGTCGTAGGGACGATGAGGAGGCAAGGTCTCCACCTGCTTTTCGGAAAACACGTCCGCAAAGTCTTGCTACTCCGGAGGCAGACCCGGCAGGGGTTTAGAGAGAGTCGGTGGAGAAGCGGGGAGCACCGGCAAGGTGCCACAAGAAAACGGGTTTGGCATTCTTGTCCCCAACGCGTTACTTCGCCCGTTTCCCAGTCCAGCATAGGTAGTCCCAACAGAATTGCTGAGGAGGAGCGGGGCAGCAGATAGACTGGGATCTTCTCTCCATGGAGCGCCCCAACGTGCATAGACACTGGCTCCGTGCGGAATCGAATGGAGTCACGCAGGATCTCTCCATTCACGGAAGAGATGACTAAGGGCTTCTCGAAGCGGAGCACCGGGAGATAATAATAATAATAATCTTTATTTATATAGCGCCAACATATTCCGCAGCACTTTACATAAACATACAGTCATTACACATTAAAAGTACTTACAAATGAGACACAAGGTGTGAGGGCCCTACTCGTGAGAGCTTACAATTTATTAGGGAGTATGGGTGAAACATACGGTAAGAAGTGCCAAGTTTACATTGGTCCGGCCATGTTTCATAAATAAGGGGTGGTTTACATGAAAAATGGATGAACCTGCCACCCTGACAGTACATCTATATACAGATAAGTGCCTGTGAGTGCCCTAGTGTAGGGAGTGACAAATGTGTGTGATAGCAGTTAGGGATCTTGGTGGGCCAGACCGAGAAGATGTATTTTCAGGGCCCTCTTAAAACTGTGAGGGTTGTGAATGTGCCTGATCGCCCGCGGTAGCATATTCCAGAGAATTGGTGCCGCACGTGTGAAATCTTGTAGGCGGGCATGGGAGGTTCGGATGATTGAGGAATGTAATCTGATATCATCAGCAGAGCGGAGAGCACGGGTAGGGCGGTAGACAGAGACGAGGGAGGAGATGTAGGGAGGAGCAGCGCTGTGGAGAGCTTTATGGGTGAGAGTGCTGAGTTTATACTGTATCCTGTACTGGATGGGCAACCAGTGCAGTGACTGACACAGGGTAGAGGCATCAGTATAGCGGCTGGAGAGAAAGACAAGCCTGGCTGCTGCATTCTGGACAGATTGGAGAGGGGAGAGTTTGCAGAGAGGGAGACCGATAAGCAAGGAGTTGCAGTAGTCAAGACGAGAAAGAATAAGAGCAGTAATGAGAGTTTGAGTTGTTTCCACAGTGAGAAATGGACGGATTTTGGAGATATTCTTGAGGTGCAGGTGACAGGAGCGGGCAAGGGATTTTATATATGGGGTGAAGGTCAGATCAGAATCCAATATAACCCCTAGACAGCGGGCCTGCTGCCTAGGAGATGAAGCTTTGAAACTAGAGTAGCATCCATGAAGTTCCCAGCCGACCCGGAATCAAGAAAAGCAGGGACCTGAACTTGAGCTCTGGTACCTGACATGACCCGCACCAGCATGGTCAAACGAGGAGAGGGACTGTTCACACCCAGGGACGCCTCTCCCACGTAGCATAGGTGCGTGCGTTTCCCAGACAGGGACGCAGGGGACAGTCCCTCAAGAAATGCTCCGCAAAGTACAGGCACAAGTTTTCTGCGTGTTGTCGGGACCGCTCTTGTTCAGTAAGCTGGACGCGTTCGACTTGCATAGGTTCTTCACCGGAGTGCTGCGGTAGTGGCAGATGAGGCTTCTGGAACATCGGAGAAAGGCGAGGGAACCGGCGAGGCCGAACCGAGTCACGTTCCTGACAGAGCTCCTCTTGTCTCTCGGAAAAGCGCATGTCGATGCGGATGGATCAGCTCGCTTAAGGACATCGGGAGGTCTCTGGCAGCCAGTGCATCCTTGACCCTGCCAGAGAGACCCTTTTTGAAGGCCAGCATGCGGAACTGGACGGTGTATTCCCCTACCGTAGCGTCCCCTTGGAGCAAGTTCAGAAGTGCGGTTTCCACTGAGGATGCGTGTGCTAGTTCCTCAAACACACAACGAAACTCCTTAAAAAAGGTCTGCAGATCCGCTGTCACAGGGTCGCCTCTGTCCCAGAGGAGTGTGGCCCAGGCCAGGGCCTTCCTGGAGAGTAGACTGACCACAAATTCCACCTTTGACTGTTCGGATGGAAGTCTAAGTGGGTCCCGGTTTTCACCAGAGCCCGCCACAAGGCGGGATGGACTTGCCGCGGTGGGATTCCACCATGTCGCTACCCCTGATGTGACTTGCTTGTGGTGGTAGTCGAGGTGCAACGTAGAGCAAAATCGGCAGGCAAACTCGTAGTCAGGGATGGGCCAGAAGGTCAGGGCAGGCAGCGAAGGATCGTGGTTGAAGAACGTAAGCCCGAGGGACACAGAAAAGGCTTCCTTACATAGGGTATGGGCACTATGGATTCGGCAACATGACCAAGGTGGATGAGCATTTTATAGGCTCATCGGCCGGCAATGGCCAATTGCAGGTGCGCTGGCCCTTTAAATTCAAGAGAGCCGGCGCGCACGTGCACCGGCCGGCCAGACAGGCGCGGGGAAGCAGGAGCGCGGTCGGGTGAGTAGCTGCGCCTGAGGGAGCGAGCGTGTCAGCGGCCCGACATGCAGAGCGTGGCGCCGCCCACTCCGGGCGCACGGGGGGACTTGGGGCAGAGAGTGCGCCACTCATGACACACACAATACAGTACTAGTATATTCAAAAAATAAAATATCAATTAATGTCTATTAATTCCTATTTAAAATATTGCACAGTGCAGTTCCAAAGCGAAATAGCAGTGATGGTCAGAAACAGAGGGGACGCTAACAAATCACTAGCACCTAGGTAATATGTGTTATACAGTAAATAGAACAAAAATGGAGTATATCAAATTAAATATTCTCTAGTTGATAGAAACACACAAAAATAATAACCATTTGTAATAATACTAAAATCAACATGGTAACAAGTACGAGTTATAAATAGAAGATAAAGTAGCATATTTGTGTGCAAAAAAGTAAACTACAACATCAATGGATAAATAACGTAATACAAAGTTCACATACTACTGTGTTTCCCCAAAATAAGACATATCCAAAAATAAGACCTGGTGCGATTTTTTTCAAGCTTAGAAATATAAGGCCACCCCTTAAAATAAGACCTAGCAGTCATTGTTACAAGAGCACCTATCACCTCCATACAAACACACACACATTGATAGTAGATGAAATTGTAAGACTTCTCAAATACATGTCATTATCAATCTAGAGGATTTCCCTAAGTATTAAAGGAAGAATGTGTTTATTTTCACTTTGTAACTCAGGAGATCATACAGGAAGCTGTGGGACATACCATCTGTGCAGGGAGAGCTGACCGCATAGCTGCTTGTACAGGGTGATCTGAGTCTCTCACTGCATACACTGCAGGCACAGCACACTGAGGAGATAGTGTGACTGAGGTTACCTGTTGCTTCAGAGTTTGGCTGGTTATGCTGATGTTTGCGATGACTACAGTATATTAATAAATTATGATTTTTTTTTTGTACAACTATAAATGTGAATTATTAGTTTCATAGTTTCATAGTTTGTATGGCCGAACAAAGACAAGACGTTCATGTAGTTCAGCCTGTTGTGCTAAGGTGTTGATCCAGAGGAAGGCAAAAAACCCCTATGAGGTAGAAGCCAATTGTCCTCATTTTAGGGAAAAATTCCTTCCCGACTCAAATCTGGCAATCGGAAAAATCCCTGGATCAATGACACCTCTCCAGAATCTTAGACACTATAACTTGTTATATTATTACACTCCAGAAATGCATCCAAACCCTTTTTGAACTCTGTTATTGAATTCACCATGACAAGTTCTTCTGGCAGAGAATTCCACAGTCTCACTGGTCTAACAGTAAAGAATCCCTTTCTATGTTTATGTAGAAACTTTCGTTCCTTAAGATGTAGAGGATGCCCCCTTGTTCTAAATACAGCCCTGTGTATAAATAAATCTTGGGAGAGATTTCTATATTGACCCTTGATATATTTAAACATATTTATTATGTCTCCCCGAAGCCGTCTTTTCTCTAAACTAAATAACCCTAACCTTGCTAATCTTCCTGGATATTGCAGTCCACCCAGTCCCTTTATTATTTTTTGTTGCCCGCCTTTGTACCTGTTCAAGATCTACAATGTCTTTCCTGTACACTGGTGCCCAAAACTGTACACAATATTCCATGTGTGGTATAACCAGTGACTTGTATAATGGGAGAATAATGTTCTCATTGTGCATCTATGCCCCTTTTGATATACCCCATGATCCTATTTGCCTTGGCAGCTGCTGTCTGACACTGGCTGCTACAATTAAGTTTGCTGTCCACCAGGATTCCCAAGTCCTTCTCCATGTCACTTTTACCCAGTGTTTTTCCATTTAACATGTAATCATGTAATGGATTTTTCTTGCCCATGTGCATAACCTTGCATTTATCTGTATTAAACCTCATCTGCCATTTCTCTGCCCAGGCCTCCAACTTATCCAGATCCCTTGTTCATGGAAAAATAAGACATCCCCTGAAAATAAGACCTAGCGCATCATTAGAGGCAAAAATGTGCATAAGACACTGTCTTATTTTGGGGGAAACAGGGTAGGAACTCTTGACAAAGCTCTCACGCAACGTGCATTGGGACTCCATTCATTCGGTGGTGGTCTACTTCATAGGGGTAATTAATGCATTTATTCTCTATTATTTGCACTTTGCACTATGCTACTAATCCATTGATGCTGTAGCTTACTTTTTTGCACACAAATATACTATTTTATACATATCTTGACACTTATGCACTTTATCATTTAACTTTTTAGAACTCGTACTTGTTATCATGTTGATTGTAGTGTTATCACAAATGGTTTTTATTTTTGTATGTTTCTATCAACTAGAGAAAATTTTACTTTACATGTTCCATTATGGTTCTATTTATTGTATCATGTATTTTACTTTGGTGCTAGTGATTATATACAGTACATTTGTTAGCATCCCATCTGTTCCTGACCTTTTTTGCTCTTCCCCTTTGGAATTGCACTGAGCAATATTATAATTGTATTATTTGAATATGAATTAATATTTTATTTTTTAAATATACTAGCATTATGTGATTACACATATATTGGAAGTGTTATATTATTAGTGATGTGCAAGTTATATTTTTTGTTGCTTTTTTGGGATTTTTAAGAATGAAGTACCCTTTGTTGCCCATTTTCTTAGTTTAGTTATAGAAATGAGGTCTGCAGTCTCAACCAGTAAGGCTAATTACACAGCACGTTTCTGGCTTCAATGTATACACCAGGCCAAATACATTGCTTGTAAATGTATACATATCCCTTGAACTTTTACTCATTTCTAAATGTTACAGCCACAAACTTAAATGTATTTTATTGATATCTTATGTGATAGAGCAACACAAATTGTTAAGCAATTCTGAAGTGTAAAGAAAATGATATGTGCTTTTCCAAATTTTTCCAAATTTAAAAACTGAAGTGTGGCGAGCATATGCATTCTGATACCCCTAAATAAAATCCAGTGTGGCCAATTGCTTTTAAAAGTCACTTAATTAGTAGAGTACATCTGTATGTAATTTATTCTCGGTAAAACTACAGCTATTTTGTGAAGGCTTCAGAGGTTTGTTAGTGAACACTCATGAATAAACCAAGGAACACACCAGACAACTTAGGGATATAGTTGGGGCAAAGTGTATTCAACCGTCAGGACTCATTCACACGGATTATTTGGGCGCTGATTTCAGCCGTTCTACGCGCCGTATTTGCGCTGCAGGAGGGCTGGACTCCGTCCCAGTCCTGACGGTCATCCACAGTTCTCATAGAGAACTATGGATTCTGTCTCCTCTCCCCGCGCGGCAAAGACGCCGAGGGGGGAGAAAGTGACATGCACATTATTTAGGGCGTGTATGCGCCGTGAATAATGAGTGTCTATGGAGCCGGCAGACGGCGTAATTGCGGGGCGAAATCCGTCCCCGCAATTACGTCGGCAATAAGTCGTGTGAACATTGCCTTAGATTTAAAATTAATAAATAAATAAAATAGTCCAAGCTCTGAACATTTCATGGAGCACTGTTCAATCCATCATCCATAAATGTAAGGAGTATGGCACGACTGCTAACCTACCAAGACATAGCAGTCCACCTAGACTGACAGCCCAGACAAGAAGAGCAGTAATTTTATAAGCAGCCAAGAGGCCTGGGGTTACTCTGGAGGAACTGCAGAAATCTATAGATCATCTTTGAGAATCTGTCTACAGGACAACTATTAGTCCTGTACGCTACATATCTGGCCTTTATGGAAGAGTGGTTGAAGAAAACATTTTTTTAAAGCAAACCATAATTCCCATTTACAAAAAGCTATGTAGGGGAAACAGCAAGGTGCTTTGGTCATATAAGATCAAAGTTAAGACCTGTCCTAAATGCTAAACAGTATGTATGAAGAAAGCCAACACTGCACATCACCCTGAACCCACCATCCCCATGAAGCATTTTGGTGGAAATATCATGCTGTGGGGATGCTTTGCTTTAGCAGGGACTGGGAAGCCGCTCAGAGTTGGTGAGAAGATCAATAGAGCTAAAAGGGCAATCCTGAAAGAAAACTTGTTACAAGCTGCAAAAGACTTGAGACTGGTTCATAGGTTCAACTTCCAACAGGTCAACAACCCTAAACGTACAGCCAAAGCTACAATGGAATGGTTTACATCAAAGCATATTCATGTGTTAAAATGTCCCAGTATAAGTCCAGACCTAAATAGTATTGAGAATCTGTGACATGATGTGAAAATTTGACTGACTGAGCTAGAGCTGTTTTGCAAAGAAAAATGTGCGAAAATTCCAACCTCTTGATGTGCAAAGCTGATAGAGACATACCCAACAGACTTTCAGCTGACATTGCAACTAAAGGTGGTCCTAAAAAGCACCTAAAGGCATCACTAAGCAGCTTTATCTGGGGGCTTGTGTCCCAAATAAAACTGCCACCACCCCGAATCTGCAATCTTCCTACAGTACAGATTGCAGGTGCGTCACTAGCTCTCAAACCAATGCCATGAGCCTGGAGCACTGGCAATCTTCTCAATTGCTTCTGAGGATGCACATACAATAGAAAGTTGCCGCAGAATACTCCAGTAGGTCACCATACTTATGACGCACCTGAATGTACGGCACAGGCAGCATGAGGAAAAAATGTTATCACTCCACTCGGGAGTATCATAACTATGCAGACATGATGTCACGCCGCTTGTGCAGGTTACAGGGACAAAGCTGTTTGGCAAGGGAATAGGGAGAGGTTTAATTATTATTTTTTAATCGGGGACCTATAGCCCTACCAACCTCCTGGGGGGTCCTATTGACCTTCATACCTATTGGGTGACCTATTATCCTATCAACCTAGTTGGGGACCTGTATACCTACTTACTGGGGGTCCTATATAGCTACCAACTTTCTGGGGGACCTTATATACCTACCTACAGGGGGACCTATAGACATAGCAACATACTGAGGGGACCTATAGACCTATCAACATACAGAGGGGCTCTATAGACCTACTAACCTATTAGGGGTACCTATAGACCTACCTACCCACTGGAAGGACCTACAGACCAACCAATCTATTAGGGGACCTAAATACCTACCAACATACTAGGGGGCGTATATACCTACCTACTGGGGGACCTATACTATACTTACCTACCTACTGGGCAGACTATTTAACTAACTTACTACTGAGAGGACCAACCTATGTACCTAACTGTCTACTGGGGGACCTATATACTTACCTACTGAGGGGATTTATTTACCTATCTTCTGGGGGCCCTATATGCATTCTTAGCTACTGAAAGTGCCTATAAACCTTCCTACCTACAGGGGTACCCTATATACCTTTTTATTATGGGGGATCTTTTTAAATTTACCTACTTAGTGTCGAATTAATCCCTATCTCCCTACATGTAAGGGACCTAATTACCTACCTACTGTTGGCCCTAAAAACTACCCCCCATTTTTGGGGGGACAATTACACCTACGGGGGGCTTAATACCACCTATTTACGGGGGACTTATATACCAGCATTGTAAAGACCTATATACCTACCTACCAGGGTGCTATATACATACCTATTGAGGGGTCCTACATACCTATGGTGGTGGTATTTGGTCATTGTCTGGCAGTTTATTTGTTTTTAAGTAATAATATTATTGGGTCTTGGTACTGTGGGATTTTTTCCATAAAAATAATACATATGGTATATTTGCTCCATGCAACAGTATGACTGTTATTTATAAAGTATTACCCTATCATGCATAGATCAGTGCTTTTAAAAAAATAATAATTTGTCATCTATGATTTTCTAAGGTGATAGACAATACCTATGTGGAATATGCATAAAATTAGTGACAGGAACATACTTTTTTTTTCTCCATAAGAATACATTCTGCAGTTCATGATGTGGCAAAAAAAATACTGTGTGAACTCAGCACTACTGAGTAAAACATAACAAAGAGTGGCTTCCCCGATTGGGTTTGGACCGAGCAATACATGAAAAAAAAGTTGAGATTCTTAGTCACATTTTTATCAAAAAATGTTTTTAAGCCATCCCCGGCTTACAACGGGGATATCAAAGGGGGTCCACTCTATTTTTTTCCCCTCATTTGGGGGGCCCAAACAGACTTCTCATTTTGGGCAAAAGACTCCAAATAAGAGAAAAAGAAAAAAAAAAACCCAAACCCTTAAAAACATACTGCACGGTTAACAAACTGTGGGGGTGGGCAGGGTGAAGAAACCAAAATGGGGGGATCCCCTTCCTCCCCTATAAATTAAAAGCAATATTGCCAAATCAACAAAGTTTTGCACAAAAGAAATTTTTTTAAAAACACAATTGAACCTGTTGCCACTTGCATCGTTGGCATATAAAAATATATATATAATAAAAAAAAATATATTATATAATATATATATATATATATATATATATATAAATAATATAATATTATATATATATACACCACTCCAATCAATGTCACACCCTCAGCTAAAAGGGGGTATCAACAAGACATGAAAACCTCAAAGAAACATTTATGCATCTGCAAACTGAAAAAAACGTTGAGATTCTTAGTTCCATGTTTTTTATCAAAAAATGTTTTAAACCACCCCCCCTTTCAAGGGACTCAAGGATGGGTTTTGGGGATATATATAAAAAAATTTTTTTTCCCAAAACAAGGTCCACCACGCAAAAGGGGATCAAACAAGACATGGAAACCAAAGAAGCATTGGGGCCCGCTACAAAAAATTTACAGGAAATAAAACATATGCACCCGCACTTTTCAAGTTTTACATTTGCAAAAATTTTGGAAAAACACTACATTTCTTTACACTTCCAAAATGCTTGCTACTTTTGTTGCTCAATCACATAAAATATCAATAAAATACATTTAAAGTTTATGGCTGTAAGATTTAAAAATGAGGAACAGTTTAAAGGGGTGTTCCAGGACTGATTAATGCTCGCTCTTTTATCTAGGTATGAGTACAAATAGAAGAGAAACCCCCATATTACCCTCCCGGAAGCTCCCACACCCAGGGGCCCGGGGGGTTCACCAGGGATGAAGCAGTGAAGATCACTTCACGGACAACTCCACCATTTAAAACCAGAGAATCATGTGCTGTAACGTTTACCCCCTTTAACGGAGCTGTCACGGGGAACATGGACGTTCACCCTTTTATTTTTTCCGGGTTTTAAATTTGCTTTCAGCTGGTCTTTAGGGGGAACGGGAAAACCCGGGGGGAAAAAATTTGGGGGGTTTTCCCTTTTCCCCTCATTTTTAAAACCGTGAAAAAACGAGCATTGAAAACCCCCCAAACACCCCCTTTAAAAAAAAAGCAAAAAATTTTATTGGTTATACCCTTTTTTTTAACTTTTGCCTAAAATTTTTAAAAAGCTAAATTGGGTGAAAAAACCACTTAAATGAATCCCCATTCCCCCCAAAAGGCCACCAACCCAAAAAAAAAAAAAGGGTTTTGGGGACAAAACATATTATACAGGTAAAAAAAAATTTAAGAATTAATATGAAAAAAAGGGAGTTAGATTCACCCTTTCCCCCCCTTCCAAAAAAGGGTTTTTTTGGGTAAGCGGGTTCAGGGACTTTTTAACCATAATTTTTTGAATACATACAAAAGGGCCTTGAAAAATGTTTTTGGATGCCTTTGTATACTGTTTTAAATTGTCTAAACCCCAAAGTGTACCAATTTGCAAGGGGTTTTTGCAGATGGATTTTAACAGTTTTTTTCCCCCAAAGTCCTATCAAAAAAACCAAGACAGAAGCAATAAAAATTTTTTTTTATTTTTGCCAGTTTTTTTAGGAACCCCTAAAAAACTGCATAAAGCTTGGGTATAAATGATTGTCCCTGAAACGCTAAACCCCCAACACTAAAGGAAGGGGGGGTTAAATAAAAGGGGAATTAAAATTGGGTGGAAACCCAGTGCAATGAAAACACAAAAGGTACCTAAGAGACAACTTTAGCCCCTAATAAAGGGGGGTGGGCCCAAAAATTTCCCCCCACCGAGGAAACTTATGGCACCATAGGGGGAAAGATCTGCCACAGGTTTCAGCCTGAAAGGGGTAAATCCCCTTAATTTTCTGAAAAGGGATAGAGTTGTAAAATTTGCCAGAGCAGTAAAAAAATTTTGGCAGGGGAAACAAGAAAATCACACAAAGCCCAAGACAAATGAGGGGGTTAGAGGAAAATTTTGTCTTGGGTTTGAAGGGGGTTGAAAAGATTTTTAGTCCTTAGGGGAAGGTTGCCCCCTTGAGAGCCCTTTTGGAAAAGATTTACAATACTGCCCCCTAACTTTTTAAAACACTTGGCACTTAGACTAGCCCCAAATTTTTAACATTTTTTAATATTTTAATAAATCTGGCCTCAGGAAAGAATTTCCTATTCAAACTTTAACAAAAAATTTTTTTTTTTTTGATGGTTTACTTTATGCCCACAAAAACAGAAAAAAACCAAAATTTTTTGGGGCCATATTTTTTGGGGGCACACAAAACCAAAATGCCCTTTTCCCCCAGGGGGCCACAAAATTTTTCCCTTTAAATAAATTTGTGCCCCCTTTGGGTGTGGCCCGTGGGGAAAATTTTTTAATACAAATTTTGGGCCTTTTTAATCCAACTGAGTTTAACTGATTTTTAAATGGAAAATTTTTAAAAAAAAAAATCCAAACACTTTTTCTGAGCAAAGAAAATTTTTAAAATTTTAAAGCAAAAGTACAGAAATTAATTTTAAAATTAGCAGAGAAATATTAAATATCACAGGGAAATGGGTGTGCTGATGTCTTGGTGATCCCGAACTTTGATCTTCTGTCCCCTTTGACATTTGTACCCCTTTTCCCAATTCACATTACATTTTTTTTTTAAACCAAAAAATTACTGCCATAAATCAAGATCCTGCTAAAACTTTTGGAAAAACTATCTTCCTGTAGCACCTTTTATGGTATTACACAGTGTTTTCTTGCTTATTGAAAAAAATTAAATCTTGTACTTTCCCAATAAATTTTAAAAATAAATTTTTTTTGCTTTGGAAAAAAAGGCCATTGTTTTTTTTTTTAGGGGAATTATTGAATATACCCCAAAACCCCAACCAGGTGAAAACCTTTTTTATATAGGGAAGTGTTTACCAAAAAAAAAGGTTAATTTTTGGATGGGGGAGACCAAACTTTGGGCCCTTTTTAGAAAATTTTTGGTTTTGGAGGAGGGGGCTGCCCCAATTTTTTTTTCCCACTCGCCCATTTTCCCACATTTTTTTTAAAATCAATGCAGAAACCCTTGTACGGGGGAATCTTTCTCTCCCTAAATTTGGGGGGCCGAACACCACCAAAAGGGTAAAGAGTAGGTTCCCCATCTGAAATTTAAGGTTCCCCTTGGGCATTGCCACGGGAAATTTTTTAAACATTTTTGCAAAAAAAAATTTTCCCACAAAGGGAACCCAAAATTTTTCATGTATCAAAAGTACAGAAGTGTTTTTTCCCCAATTTTTTCCAAAAGTTCCCTTTGACGGGTTTTAAAAAGTGCTAGAAAGGGGTGCGGGCTGATACGGATTTGTTTGAAATTTAAAACCTCCCCACCCCAAGCGTGCACCTACCCCTTTTTTTTCCAAAAAAACAAATCTTTTTGGGGAAGTGCAACAAAGCTTTGGGTTTTTTTTTAGAAGTTATGTTATTTAGTGAAACCTTAAAACATTTGGGATTCAAATTTTAGCAAAGGGGGCCCCCACACACCAGGGAAATAGATCGTAAAATAGATAAAATGCCCTACGGAAATGGTTAGCTAACCGCATAAATAAATGTATAGAAAACCCAAATGGCACCTCCCAAAAATAAATGCAAAATTTTTATAAAAATTTTTTTTAACAAAATATAATAGATAAAGGGCAAATTGGATATAAAAAGATGGAAAGGTCCCGTTTTACTGAAACAAAAACTCCATGTAAAAACAAAAAAATATCATAGTTTTCCAATTTTTTCCGCCCTTTTCGACTAATATCCCTTTTCCTCAACCCAAAAATCAAAAAAGATTATATAGAGAAAAACCAAAAAAAAACAATAGAAAAATAAGGAAACCAAAAAAGGGGATAGTATTTGTAAGCACGGGTTATAGATACAGAAACTTTTAAACTTCGTTCAAGGGAACAATTTACAAAATGTTTGTAGACAATGAGGGTAACCCATACATTTTAAACTAAAAAAACCGGGTAGAAGATAAATAAAAACCTCCCCTAAACAGGGTTTCAACAAACCCCAATTTACTTTTCAATAATTTTTTTCCCTTGTTTTTTTTAAAAAAACAAACATTTTTCTACTTTGCTGTTCAAAACAATGTTTTTTCCACTAAAAACCCCAGCAATTCCCCAAATTTGGTTTGCTTTAAAACTAATCCCCCCAATTTCCAACATAGGAAACAAAAAATTGCAAAGTGACCCCTCTTTTTCGGGAACCCCCATTCCAACAAAAACAAAAATTTTTTTTAAAACATGGGGGAAAGGAAACAATGGTACCTGAAAAAACCCATTCCACCACAAAAAGAATGTGTAATCTCTAAGAAGATTTTGTCTCTGGTTGAACAAAAACTTTGATAATTAATGCTACAAGGAAACATGGTTAACCACTGGGGGCCAAAAGGGGAAACTTTTCCAAACAGCCCATTACCGCTGTTCATAAAAATCCCATCAAATTAAAACTGTGCAATTTTTTTTTCAAAAAACCTTTTGACTTCTTTGGGTAACGAAACCCATTAGCAGGAAAACCCCTCTATTTGGTGTTTATGGCAATCCTCAGCCCTAAAAACCCCAACATGGGAGTTTTTGCAAAAAAACACAAAAAACTATTGCTAACTAACAACGGGAAAGACTCCTATTCAGTAAAAAAAAAATTTATTTTGAAAAAATAACACAATTTTCAGAGGGGCCCAAAATATAAAAATTTTTCATAGGAATATACATTGTTCTTTTTTCTGACAGATGAAAGGTTTTCTGGGTTTTTAAATAGAATGTAAAAGAGGGGCCATCTGCTGTTTCATTAGTGGTATATTTCTTAGAAAAAGCAAAGAAAAACCCAATTTCATAATTTGAAATTTAGGGTTGCAGCTTGCATCGTTTAATTACAAAAAATTTTTAAAAGACCACTTCTAACACAAGGACTTTTAGTAGGACTTACGAAAAACAGCCCCTTTTTCCCTCAAATGCCCCCTTTCTATTGAGCCAAACCCTTTAAAAAATGCCCATAAAAAAAAAGGAAAAACACAACTTGTTTCTTCCAGAAACAGTGCCCCTCTTTTTCTTAGTTAGTTTGCGATCCCACCACACTAAGGGACAACAGGGGGAAACCTGTTTCAAGAAGAAAACAGGCTTTTTTTTCAAATTTAAAAATTGCCCCTTTTTTTGGGTTTGTGTCCCGTTTTTTTCCTTAACATTAACACCATGATTTGTCATTACGTAAACCCAAAATTTTGGTTTTGTAAAAACAAAAAAAAATAAAACTAGAAAAAAACCCAAAGGGCCCCTGTACTGAAATCAATGGGACAAATTTCCCAAACCAAAAAAAATTTTTGTTTGTAACCCTTCGGGGTTTTTCTTTTATTTTTGTGTAAATTTGACCAAAAAACTGCACTTTTTAAACACAAAAGCTAATCAAAAAAAAATCAAAGAAATTTAAGTAAAAAAGGGATAAATTTTTTTGGGAAAAAAAAGATCCAACTTTAAAAATAACGGGAAAGGGGGAAAAGAAATTGGAAACCTTTTTTTCCAGTTTCAGTTTTTTTTCCCACTATTTTAAATGAAAAATTAAATTTTTAACAGTACATAAATCAAAAGAAAATTGTATAAACCCCCCCAAAAAAACAAAAAAAAATTTTGGGCAGGTGTACGCTACCCAAATTTTAAACAAAAAGAAAACAAAAAAAAACATAAGTGTTTGTCAAAAGGGCGGTAAATTTTTTTTTGGAAATAGTAGGAAATAAAGGGTGAGGCGTTTCCAATTTGGTTTGCATTCCCCCCTTTTTGTTGACCAAGAATACTGGAACCAAAAAAACCCCTGAAAATTTTTGAAAGGTTTTTTTTTGGATACAAAGAAGGTAAGCCCTTTTTTTTGAAACGGGTTTCCAATTAAATGAATTTTCCCTTTTCTTTAACCCACACAACTTGATCAAAATGTGCACTTTTTAAACCCTTTAAATTTTTCATTATAATAGAAAAACCCATTTAAAGGGCAATTAAACCCCCTTTCCCCAAAACTTTTAAACAAATTTTTAACTTCCCAGCGGGGGGGGAATTCACCCCAAAATTTTTGGGCGTTTTGGTTCAAAAACCCCAAAAAAACCTTGAAAAAAGTGATCAAAGAAACCCATATGAACTCCAAAGGGAAACCGAAAAAAAAATGTAAAACCCACCCCCTCATAAAAAAACCCCTTAATTCCCCCAAAAATAAAAAAAAAAAAAAAAGCTTGTTTTTAAAGACAATGATAACAAAAAAAACCGTTTTTTTTTTAAAAACGTATTTCTAAAGTGAAAAAAAAAAAAAAAACATAAAAACAATAAAATGTAAAATCACTGAAATTGAAACCCGGGACCTAAAATAGTAAAAGTTACCGTCATTAATAACCCCCAAAACAAATGCTTTTAAAAATTTGAACAAAAAAAAAACAAGGGAAGAAATGCTAACAATAAAAATAAAAAACCCACCTTGTGAAAAAAATTTCACAATACCCCTTTAGATAAAAACCCATAAGGGGGTTTTTGGAAACCCAAAAGGCCAAGCCCATGGCACCCCCCAAAAACTGCTTTCTAAAAGCGAAAAAAAGAAACTCCCCCCCTTTTGAAATTTCCCCCCGGGCCCCTTTGGGGGCAAAAAAACGCATTTTTTGCCCCCCCAAAAAGGGAAATTGCCGAACCGGGAAAAAAAATTTGCAAAAATTTTTTTTTTAAAAACCGGGGAACCCCCTTAAAAAAATTTAAAAAATTTTTCAGCTAAATTGCAAAATTTTTTGGAAAAAAAACAAAAAATTTTTTCATTTTCAAAAACCAAATCCCAAAAAATTTGCGAAAGACAAAAGGGAGCCCATAGCCCACGGGAAACCCCTGGGTATATTTTTTTTAAAGGGTTTTTTAATTTTTCCCAAAAAGGGTTTTATTTTTTTTTTTAAGACCCTTTTAGGGGGCCCCCAAACCAAAAATTTGGCCCCTAAAGAAAATCGTAAAAAAAATGAGCCCCCCAAAAAGCCCAAATTGGGGTGCTTTCTCCTTTTCGGGGAACTTGGGGTTTGAGTAAAATTTAACTGCACTAGGGCCCCTTTACAGATATCTCAAAAAATTTGTAAAATTTGGGGGGGAATAAATTTTTTTGATTTAAAATTTCCCTTTTAAAAAAAATTTAAATTTTGGGACTTTGAATATTGAAAAAAATTTTAAAAATTTTAATTTTTTTTAAATTTCACCTCCATTTTTGCTTTTTTTTTTTTGGGGAAACCCCTTTAAATTAGGGAAAATTAAAACTTCCTAAATGCCTTTTTGAGTATTTTAAAGGGGTTTGGGGGATTTTAAAAGGGATTTAATTTTTTGGGGCTAACATAACCCCTCAAAACCATGCCCAAATTTGGACAGACCCAAAAAAAAAATTATGTGAAAATTTTTTCCCTTAAAAATGAAAAAAATTAAACAAACAAAAATTTTATAAGCCCCTAATGTTGTAAACAAAAAAAAAAAAAGTTTTTTTAAAAGAAAATTATCCCCGACCTACATAAAACAAAAACAAAAGTTTCCAAGTTTTTAAATTTTTTTTTTTTTTTTTTTTTTTTGGGGAAAATAACTACCCTTTTTTACAAAACCGAAATTTTTTGAACTTTTGAAAAATGAAATTTTGAATATTTTTTACAAATAAAAAAGGGGTTTAAATGGACCAAACCAAAAAAAAAACACTTTGTCCCCGAACCCACATGGCCCCATTTTAAAAGGGTTTCCAAAAAGTGACACCCCCAAATTTAAAAAATGGGGCCTTCAGGAAAGCCCAAAACCCGGCCCTGCAGGGGAAATGATTTAAAAAATAAAAAATTTGTGGTTAAATTTTACATAAATCTTGGGCATTTGAAAATTTGGTTTGGTTTTTTTTTGAAAAGTTTGACAGTCTATATAAATTTTTTTAATGTTTGTTCAATTTTAGTGGCCCAAAAAGCAATTTAAAACTTACCTTCTCCCTTTTAAAATTACAACTTTTTTAACTTCAATAGAACAAAGCTTGCCCATAATGAAAGAGAAAGGAAAGCCAACCCCAAATTTTTGTATACCCCCAAATTTCACAAATCCCACCCAACCCAACATTTTAACCCCTTAACGCCCCCGGGGCATTTTAGTACTTCCCACCGCAAAAGGGGTTTTTGCGGGGGATCACTCCGCGAGCCCCCCCCCCCCCCATTTGGCCAAACCCCTTGGGGTGTTAAGCGTCTGATCGCAGCAAACACCCCAAAAACCCAGCGCCGGGGTTTTTGGCCTTCCTCCCGCGGGCGCTTTTAAAAAACCCCAAACAGAAAACCCGGGGCCCAAAGAGGGCCCCGCAGCTTTTTAAAATGAACCCCGATCGGTGCCCCGCACCGTTTGAAAAGGTTATGGGCATCAGGCACCCAAAACTGCGCCGATCCGTTTGGGGGCCACAGGGGTGGGGGGGCCCCCCGGGTGAAGGGCCCCCCGTCACTTACCCGGGCGGTTTTTCCCCCCCCACTTCCGCCCCCGCAGACAGGAAGGGGGGAAAAACCGCCACCCTTTGGGAACACCGAAAATTGCATCCCAAACAATTGCATTAGGTTTATTAAAAAAACGCACCCCCTAGGGGGTAAGAAACCATAGGGGGATTTAAAATTTTAAACGGAAAAAAAAAAAAATTTTTAAAAATTACAAAAAAAAAAAAGTATTAAAAGTTCAAATAAACCCCCCTTTTCCTCCCCCATTTTAACAAATAAAAACAATAAAATAATAAAACTGTTACACATATTTGGTGTTGCCACGTCCGAAAAGTCCGATCTATAAAAATATAACAATTTATCCTGTTCGCTGAACACTGGAGAAGAAAAAAAATTCCAAACGCCAAAATTTGCGTTTTTTTGGTCATTTTACGTCACTCAACAAATGGAATAAAAATGATCAAAAAAGTTGCATGCATTCCAAACTGCTAGTGATAAAAAGTACACTTCAGCCCGCAAAAAATTCGCCCTCACTGACGTCCGTAGGTGTTAGTACAAAAAAGTTATTGGTCGCAGAAAATGGAGCCGTGGAGCAAATTTCAAAAATAGAAAATGTTTGGAATTTTTTTAAGGTACAAAACATAACGGAAACCCTACATGTTTGGTATTGCCGGATGCGTAACAACCTGTAGAATACAGATAACACATTATATTTACTGAAGATTGAACGCTGTAAAAGCAAAACACCTGCATGACGAAAGTACAATTTTTTTCACAATTTGTCCCACTTGGAATTTTTTGGAGGTTCCCCATTAAATTCTATAGTAAAGTGAATAACACCATTAGAAAGTACATCTTGTCCCACAAAATAAAAGCCCTCATGTGTCTATGTAGGTGGAAAAATAAAAAGGTTATGGCTTTCAGAAGGCGAGGAGGGAAAACGAACGTGTCACCCAAAAAAAACGCCGGGTCCTTAAGGGGTTAAACACCCCCTGCCAGTGTTTGATAATATGTATGGTTTTTGGTTTCTGTGTAACTGGGTTGCCATGAAATCTCAATCTGTAAATCTCCAGATGAAAAGGTCTCGTAACATGTTATATATCCTGCTAGACAAAACGTTTTAAGTTTTGTGACATTTTTGGGGGACCATAAGTGGACAGTTGTGTTAAGCCTAATCCCCATAAATTCATTTGAGGTCTGTGTTTTACTATGTTTTACTATTGTTATGGCTCTGCACAATCCTCTAAGAACACTCAACGGCTTCCACAGGAGAAGCTCTGATGAAGTAACTGACCATGTATGGACAGTTACACTATCATAACTTTCCCTGGTGAAGCCAATCGGTGTTCCTCTCCTCTTTTGTTGATGATCATGCAGAGCATAGATGTATTGTTCTGCCCATTCAGCTACAGCTGTACTGTCCTCTCTTTGTCTCTGATCAGTGTTGAGAGAAAACAAGAAGTAATGTTTTGACAACACTGGAGCTTGCTAACATAATCACAAGACCCCAGGTATGTAACCTATCCACTGCCTTTTATGATGAATCTTTAAAATAACCTTCTAGATAACCAGTGATTATTATATTAGCCCCTTCATTGCCCAAGAACACCAAGAATACTTACATTAATCACTTTACTGCTCTAGACTAACTGGAATCCTTAAATTAACTGCCTCACTGCCCTAGACCACCAGGAATGCAGCATTCACTGTTCCAATATGTTCCACCAGGGATAATTACATTAACCCCCTAACTGGCTTAGACCACCAAGTATCCTTTTTGTGTATGTATGCATTGATATTATTTTTAGGGGTTCCGGTGTGTAATATAATTAATTTCAGGGGTTGTACTATGCAATATAATACATTTTAGGGAACACAGCGCACAATATAAAATGTTCTACAGAGTGCATCATTATTTTCTTTGGTGTTGGGAGGAGATATTGTATGTGGGCTGGTTGAATTTGAGTGCCAGGGCAGTCCCAGTTTGGCATTACATTGGCGAACATTTAAATGTTTAGGGAAAGGTCTCATATTCAAACCTTTAGCCAGTCAGCTAGTCAACGCACACTTGAAAGCATAGTTACAGCTCTGATGGATTATGTGCTCATGAGCAACAACACTACTTTGGAACTGGAAAGTAAATGTGTAGCTACCTCAATCTTTCCTATTTTCTATTGATTAGCTAATATCACTAGGAAAAGCTGCAAACAGCTACCAAAGCTGCTGATACATTTAGTTGCAGGGTGATCCTAATATTACAGCCCTTCAATTTCATCTTCTATATTTACACAACTGGCCTGTATTCAGAAAATAACCCTCTTATCTGTTTAGACAGGCAGATTTACAGCTTTGACACCCATTTTATGAAAATAACTGATTTAACCAAGAATATTTATGTGTCCATTCACTGATTTGAACTTTGTAATACTTTTGTTATATGTTTAATACAAGTTATTATCAGTATTCTTTGTTTTCATAAAATTAATTATGATATGAAACTAATTTAATCATTTGGGCCTTCCAGAAACAGGTCAATTTTTGTACTATAATAATAGTGACTTCTAAGACCACATTTACCCAAACCAACAATCTGCACTGCTTAAAAGATACCATTTATATTCTGAAAAAAACAAGCAATTGCCCCTGAAGCCCTCAGTGCTTTGAAAATAGGGCTTCATTGATTAAACTGTCTAACAGTAAGACTGTCCGTATTGCCTCTGGCAACCAATCAGGGCTCAGTTTTCTTCTCCCCAGAGCAAGTTAAAAAGTGAAAGCTAAGCTCTGATTGGTTGCTATGGACAACGAAGACAGTCTTACTGCTGGACAGTTTTGATAAATAAGTGTATGGACTGTAAATTATAGTCTGTTGTAAAGAGTTGGTTACCCTATTGATGGGTTGGAAAAAATATAAGCAATGCATTGTATTTCCTTTGGGCCTTAAGGAATTCTGCTATATTTATTCTATTATAACATGGTCAGAAGCTTCCTCGAAGAAGCTGCTACTAGCAAAAAGTTTCATTCCAGCCAGAAGATACAAAAAGTTGTTTAGTGTAGTTCTAGTATCCATACACTGCACTTATACCGAATGTTTGTAATACTGAAATGCAAATCATTAGTTACATTTACATGGTCATGGAATGTGGTACGATAATGGATGTGAAATAGAAGTAATTGTACCATTTACGTGATATAACCCTTGAAGACCAAAAAGGTACTTTAAAATATAATTTTAACAGCAATTATAATGAATTATATATGACACAGTATGTGAGATTCACGTGAAGTAAACCAAGGGAAAATATTAAAGAGAGAAATTATTATCTTCTTAATTGATGGTAAACCTACCTTATGTTTCTATACAGGCCTCTCTATTCTAATCCCTTTATGTTGAGCCTACCTTTTACTCTAGCTACTTAGAAGAATTGATGCTCTAAGATTCACTAAAATGTGGGGCTTATTATCAATTATTTAGATTCTTTATATAAATATAACATTTTCTATTACTACATTTTTATGTAGCCTTCTGTTGGACTCGACTATGCTGTGAATGATCTTCTGTGTGGTTTAGCCCATAAGTGGCTTCACATGAAAACTACAATATAGTGAGTATAGTTCACCAATTGTAATAGCAGAATATGCATATGTATCTAATATCATCAGTAAACTCCCCAAATTATAATGCATGAAATGTCAACCTAAATAACCGAGGTCACACTCAGATCTACAGACACAATCAAAAACAAAAATAAGTGGCAAATTCCTCACAATCCTTACATTAGCATTAAAATAAATCATGCAAATATGCTAACCTATTCATCATGTTTTTATTTCTTGAAAAATTGTATTTAATATGAGTGTATGGCTATTGGCGCTTCTTATTTTGTTAGCAGGTTGTAGATCTCAAAAACACAGCAAAGGCCATACTTACAGCTCAATGGCTGGACTAAAATACTGAACCCAGTAGAAGGCAACACAAGCCCCTGTGCTACTTGGGAAAGATAAACAAATGCAGGTAATTGCTGATCAGGAGCTCCCACACCCCTTATCAAGGGGGGCAATTAGATGATCAAAAACTGCACATTGAATTGATTCCTGTTCACACCAGTATGCAGAAAAGCCACAGTATAATACATGGGGAGATTACACAAATGCAAGACAAGATAAGACAACCACTCACGCACCTTCTATGTACAAGGGGGGAAGGGTGGTTGCTTGTATTTTAATTGCATATAGATACAAAAGGATGCCATTAAAGCAGATATGTGGTGCACCATGCTGGCTTACAGCCTATTACACCACTACTATTTGATAGGTTGTAGATCTAGTGAATAAAGATCAATTGCAACACTGCAATGATGGACAAGCTACGTAACATGAATTACCTTTAGACAATGAGACATGAAGTATATTCTTTAAGTTGATATGTTGTAAGCAGGAAGACTGGTGGACATACGAATCTGAGCCACAATGGCAAGGTCTAAATTGTAAATGCTAGACAACTGGGTCAGAGCATCTCATAAACAACAAGTTTTGTTGGGTGTCCCAGTGCATAGTGATTGGAACACACAAAAAATATTACACACTAATATTTAGTGTTGAGCGATTATTATCGACAAAGTTGAAATCGGCACAGTTTTTATGTTGATCGAAATTTTTAGATCATGCGATAATTTAGGTTAAAATCTGTGCATCATCTATTAAAATCGCGCCATTTTCGGCGCTTCCTGTCATTTTGGCGGCCAGCAAATCAGCTTACAGAATAGAGCAGGGTGAGATGTGTGTGCGACGTCATGACTGGGATCTGTATGGTTGCGATTGGCTGGAAAAATCACATGACCTCGTTTTACATAGAACAGCGTTTCCTGTTCAGCCTCAGTGTCTCTCAGCGTCTCAGAGCAGAAGGACGTGCGCACTGCTTGTGTCCACACAGCTTAGCGAAATTAATCTATTTCTTCACAGAGAAAGCTCTACTGTTAGCTGTGATCCTTACAACTTAGTTAGATTAGAGATTAGAAGATTTTATGTAGTTAGGTAGAGAATTTTAAAGGAGCATCTACCGCTGTAAAGTCCCGGGGGGGAGAGGAGGGGGAGACCCCCATGGGCGAACACAGACAAGCTCTATAAAGAATACTGGATAAAGTTCACCAAGACTTAGTGTAGACATTGCACTGCAATAGCTTTATTTTAACAGTTTTCTATCGAAATATTTCCTGGATATTGGGCAGCCTGAATTTATATTAGGATACACATCTTTTCTAGTAACTGCAGGTCTCTTTGTTAGGTGCAAAACGCCACTTTAATTATCAGTATACATTTCAGATAGGTGTTCATTTTCAATAATGCCCATTCCACCATTTTTCATATATCCACCTTGCAGTTAAATTATAATCCAGCAATTTTGTAGTCAGCACAGGTTGATATGTGCCAAAAAATACCTTTTTTTATCCAATACATTTCAGATACGGTTTTTTGCCTTTTGCCGTCCTTTGTTGATAAGCCACCTTGC
>JAODAL010038923.1:0-38618 GCA_025379985.1 Phyllomedusa bahiana | reverse complement strand
CGTCTGCTGGGGGCCCCATACACAGTGGGTTTAGCAAGGTGCATGCCCCTCCGTCTGCTCAGGGCCCCATACACGTGGGGTTTTAGCGGGTCAGGACTCCGTTGTCAGGGCCCCATACACAGTAGGGTTAGAAAGGGGTGCCCCACGCGGCTCAGAACTTTTATTTTTTGGGTTTTCTCCCCAACCCCAAAAAACCAAAATTTTTGGGGTTTTTAAGTGCGACCCCTTAAAATACCAGGACCAATGTGCATGCACAATCTCTATCAGCACCACGAATAAACGGCCCATAAAAAATATCACAGAGCGCAATGCAGTAGCAGATTATACCCTCCATAGTCATACATAACAGTATTACACAATAATGCTCTCCTATGGTAGAATCCTTACTAATGCTCCGACCTGAGAAATCCACTTTCCAATCTCCCATTTGCTCTGTAATACATTTAATTGGAAGGAAAACCCTATAGCAGGCAGCGAGGGGACTGCCCTGAGGATCAGCAGCGAAATCACGGATTTATGATTTACATTCAGATAAAGGGAAAAACCTGGGAAGCACAAAAATGGCAGCGCCGGGTAAGTGCAGCAGGTGCAGCGCTCCCTCCTCTGGCCTGCGGGCGTCACCCCCTTTCTGGGGCCCGGACGCCTCGGTCGAGGTAATCCCCATCACATGAAAAGGGGTTCCCGATCACAGGGAGGATCGCGCTGCTCGGCCTCGTCTCACAATAGCAATTTTGCGGGAATCTTTTTGCTAATTTTTTTAATTTTTACTTCAAAATTTGCAAGAAATTTTGTCCTGCAGATTTTGCCCAACTACAGTAAAGAAGAAAAAAAAAATCTGTAGCTCTTGGGCTACGTGCACACGGGGGAAAGTTTTTGTGAATTAAGCGCGGATTTCATGGGAGAAAAGTGTTTTGTAGAATTTTTTCCAGCTTTTTTTTCCCCACGCGTTCTTCATCCGAGGTGGTTTTTGCTGCTTTTGTCATACGCTCTTTTGTTACAGCTAGCTTTTTGTATTTGTGCAGTGTTAGTGTTTTTATGTCCGTTATGGTCCTGCCCCCATTTTTTTTTTCTCTCACGCTAAGGAAACATGGTGCAACAAAAAAAAACAAGCAGGTGTGCGCACGATACGTGCTTAATCTGATTTAAATCAATTTTTTTTTTTTACATGGATTCTAGCATGGAAAAAGGTACAAAATTTGGACGTCAAACGGACGCAGTGTGAACCCGGCCTGACATGCGATTCTTTGTTCGATTTGGGGGTGAAAGATGGGTTTTTTTTCACCCTTTCCGGCGTAAAATCCCAATAAATGGGGGCCCCATTTTCCCAAAAATGTCTAACAGTAAGGCCCTTTCACACGGCTTTTCCCGACGGTTTGTGCGCCGTATTGACTCACAAACCCCGTGTAAGGGGGGGGGGGGGGCGGGGGCCCGGGGCCGGGGGGGGGCCGCGCCCGACCCCATAGACAATGCATTGTTTACGCCGCGTCCGCGGCGTAAAAATGTGCATGTACTTTTTCCCCCCCCCCGGGGGATTTGCCGGCGGGTAGGGCGACGGGAAACCACTGTTCCTATGAAGGGTTGGATTACGTAATTACCCCGGGCGATTGGGGCCGTTCTGAAGCGCAAAACCGGGGCCCGGTACAGCGCCAATCCGTGCCCAAATAAGCCTTTTTGAAAGGCCTTAGAATGTCTTAGTTGCCCATGGCAACCATCAAGCTCAGCTTTTTTTTTGAAACGCTGGGAAATAAAGCAAAAAACCCGTTTGGGTTTTATGGCAACTAAGAAGTTTCTGTTAGACATTTTTAACACATTGGGCCGATTTTGGGATTGTTTGGAAGATCGACCCTTTCCAATGCTCCTAAAATGAGGGGGGGCCCTGGGGGGGGGTTTCACCACACTCCTTTTAAATTTAAAAATGGTTTATGAATTGGTTCGGCAGAACCAGGCGCATTACTGCTCAGACAGGCAGACCTATCCCAATGTGGAGTCGCAGTGGAGCTGGATTTGCTGTTAGGGAAAAAAAAAATGTCCCCACCACGGGTATACCAGACACACAAGGAGGTCACAACATGGCAGCTATCATACACATAATTTTATTAGTCGCCAAACGATGCCTGCTAACCAAATGGCTAGATCCGGATACACCCACCATTAGTATGGTAATAGAACAAACCAAAAAATACGCGAGAGCTGATCAAGCATATGCAGAGCGTCACAAGGAAGCTATGGCAAAAAAACTTCCCTGGAAGGTGGAGAGTTTTTCTAGAAAGGTTCTATTTGCCAAATGAAATAGTTAAGTTAATAGATATATTTCAATACACCAGTTGGTTCTTAAAGGGAACCTGTCACATAGATTATGCCCCCCTTGCTGAGGGCAGCACAAGCTAGTGTCAGACCTGCTGTTTCCAGCGCTGTGTCCCTTATTCTGTAAGATGCTGAGGACAGCACAAGCTAGTGTCAGGCCTGCTGTTTCCGCGTGTGTCCCTTATTCTGTAAGATGCTGAGGTCAGCACAAGCTAGTGTCAGACCTGCTGTTTCCAGCGCTGTGTCCCTTATTCTGTAAGATGCTGAGGACAGCACAAGCCAGTGTCAGACCTGCTGTTTCCAGCGCTGTGTCCCTTATTCTGTAAGATGCTGAGGACAGCACAAGCAAGTGTCAGACCTGCTGTTTCCAGCGCTGTGCCCCTTATTCTGTAAGATGCTGAGGACCGCACAAGCCAGTGTCAGACCTGCTTTTTTCCAGCGCTGTGTCCCTTATTCTGTAAGATGCTGGAGTTTTCGTGTATTTAATGCTCAAATCTGCAGTTTTCAGCCAGAAGAGTAATTCGAAGAGTCCTTCAAAGAGTCAGTTTTTTCATGCCCCGCCCACCTGAGGCTAGCCCCACCCACCTCAACTGACAAACTTATTACTTTGAATAGGTAGAAACATGTGAATAAGTGGTCAGTGGGCGGAGCTAGCCTTTGGTGGGCGGGGCTAACACCTGCTCATGAATAAGATTTGAGGGGTAAATGCTCTAAAGCTTCTGCATCTTACAGAATAAGGGGCACAGCGCTGGAAACAGCAGGTCTGACACTGGCTTGTGCTGCCCTCAGCAAGGGGGGTATAACCTATGTGACAGGTTCTCTTTAAATGCTCTAAAACTCCAGCATCTTACAGAATAAGGGACACAGCGCTGGAAACAGCAGGTCTGACACTGGCTTGTGCTGCCCTCAGCATCTTACAGAATAAGGGGCACAGCGCTGGAAACAGCAGGTCTGACACTAGCTTGTGCTGCCCTCAGCAAGGGGGGTATAACCTTTGTGACAGGTTCTCTTTAAATGCTCTAAAACTGCAGCATCTTACAGAATAAGGGACACAGTGCTGGACACAGCAGGTCTGACACTGGCTTGTGCTGCCCTCAGCAAGGGGGGTATAACCTATGTGACAGGTTCTCTTTAAATGCTCTAAAACTCCAGCATCTTACAGAATAAGGGACACAGCGCTGGAAACAGCAGGTCTGACACTGGCTTGTGCTGCCCTCAGCATCTCTACAGAATAAGGGGCACAGCGCTGGAAACGACAGGTCTGACACTAGCTTGTGCTGCCCTCAGCAAGGGGGTATAACCTTTGTGACAGGTTCTCTTTAAATGCTCTAAAACTGCAGCATCTTACAGAATAAGGGACACAGTGCTGGAAACAGCAGGTCTGACTAGCTTGTGCTGCCCTCAGCAAGGGGGGCATAAACTATGTGACAGGTTCCCTTTAACTGAAGCTCAGAGTGAGTCATTAGGTAGACTGCAACCAAAGCCCCCCATTTCTATATCTGGTCCTGCCTGACTGTCCAATTGTTTGCCTGATTACCTAATTGTTTTGAAATACAGTAATTTACTACAGTTATTTGGTGCGGAGATGGCCAAATTTTATTTCTTCCTTCCTTAACCCCCCCCATGTCCGATGCCTATGGGATCGCTCAACTCCCACCTGGACCCGTTAATGGTATTCCAATTCTGGCTAATTCTTGTTAGGATTGTTTTGCCTAATTAATTATGTTGATTTCTATAATGTACTTCTTTGGTCTGTATTATTTTTGCAGTACATGATATGCATAGGTTGATCTTGGACTTTGTCAATATAGGACCCAAGGCGCACGGCCTTCCTGAGCTGAAGGTGATAAACGATAATGCCTACTGATTGTCCATCAACATCGTTATCTCAAAGACCGCAGATTTGCTAGGATGTTTATTTTTTTTTATCTTAGACACTAATGTTAAAATGGTACCTACTCTGTAACACATTTTCAGAAAATTGCACTTTCAATTTCTTTTCTTATATTTTTAGGTGGCTGGATTTGTACCTAATAAAATATTTTTAAAAAAAAAAAAAAAAAAAATCCAATATTTCTCCACTGTGCAATAATAAAAAGTCATTTCTGATAATTAGCACTATAGAACATTTATTTAAATTTAATAAAGAAAATCATAAAATTTATGTAAAAATATAGAATAGCCCAAAAATATCTCCTATGAAATGTATTTAAAATTAAGAGAATCTAAAACAAAATTTTACATGAAAAAAAACCCATTGATGTTGTTCAGATTTTTATAATTTATATTTTGACGACATTAAATTTGAAATGTATTTTGCTGCTCTCCCCCTTTATTCTACATACAGCAGGAGCCAGCACAGCACAGGTATTGCTGGGACCTGTGGTCCTCCAAGCAGGATCAGTGCCATAGTTTCTATCACTGACATGCTATTCTAATGACTTCTCTTATTTCCAGCCTATCTATCGTCTTTATACCTGTTTGGGGCATTACTAATGTGCCCAAGTTCCATAATGCGCCAAACACACAGGCGAGGGGCGGGGACTTTACACCAGGGCTGTGGAGTCGGAGCCTATTTTGCAGGAGTCGGAGTCGTCATAAAATGGACCGACTCCCAAAATATATAATAAGTTGGTCCAGTTGTTTTGATGCAAAGAGCAATTTTATATACAGTCCTCCTACCTATCTTATACATAAATGTGACGTGCAAGTATTTAGCATCTGCTTACTTCTGCAGATTCTTTCCTGTAACTGCATTGTTACTGTTTTGCTCCTAAAAATCAACTGTTAATTTTTATTATTTTGTTAGTATTTGGGAAATCCACCTTTTGGTTTTCAATACTGCCTGAATCCTTCTGGGCTCTGAATCAGATTCAGTCATATATTGACCAAAATCTGATCCCAGGTCTCTTCTACACATTCAAAAGATCAAAACATTGTTACCCTTTTGCTTGTCAGTGTCTGTTCTACCTAAATAGCTTGATGATTGTATCATAAGGTGATAAACAGCCGGATGTTACCATTTTACTACAGTAACGTTATCACTTACACATGCGCCGTGTATGAGGGAGTCAGGAGTCGGAGGTTTGGGAAATGGAGGAGTCGGGGCTTCAGCTTGCCGACTCCACAGCCCTGCTTTACACACCATTTATACTGCACAAAAACCCCTTTCATACACTCAGGCGCCTTATACACTGAAAACGGGACGCGACCATTCACTTCGATGCACCTAGTTCCATACAGGTCTTGCTGCTTTTTTCTCAGTACAGGGACCCTCCTTGTATCGGATCTGTTTTTGGTGCTTTGTTTTTTGCGGATAATGTTCCTGCTTTCTGCGTTGGGAAACGACAGCTGTGACGCTGATGCGCTTATTCCTCTAAGTCAATGGCACCTGAGGGGGATTTTTTTTATGCATTTTGACGCGTACTCACAAAAATGTGTTCATTTTGCTCATCAAGCGGACGCAGTGTGAACCCGGCCTCCCCCGCGGTTCCTTTATTTGATGGGACTCTTGCTGCTTATTTTCGTGCCTTTTTTCCTCAGTACAGGGAGCTTGTATTTGATCAGTTTTGTGGTGCTTTATACCGACAATGGTCCCGCACTCCTGCTTCTTAATGTGCAGCGCGTCAAACGGCACGGAGACTGTCGCAGCGGTGCGCGCTTGTTCCCATTTAATAAAACCCTTACGACACAGTATTTAGTGCGCACTTAGGTGTATCATTGTGCAAAAAAATAAATAAAGGAAATTTCACATGTAAGTGCCCTGAAGAGTCAGACCGTCACTCCCGATCAGGAGGAGGAGGTGCGCAGATCGCCCCGAATACTGTGTCCCTGTGAGTGATATGAGGAGCCGCCATCAGTGCTGATCAGGAGGAGGAGGTGCGCGGGTCGCCCCCAATAGTGTCCCTGTGAGTGATATGAGGAGCCGCCATCAGTGCTGATCAGAGGAGGAGGTGCGTGGGTCGCCCCCATATAGTGTCCCTGTGAGTGATATGAGGAGCCGCCATCAGTGCTGATCAGGAGGAGGAGGTGCGCGGGTCGCCCCCAATAGTGTCCCTGTGAGTGATATGAGGAGCCGCCATCAGTGCTGATCAGGAGGAGGAGGTGCGCGGGTCGCCCCCAATAGTGTCCCTGTGAGTGATATGAGGAGCCGCCATCAGTGCTGATCAGGAGGAGGAGGTGCGCGGGTCGCCCCCAATAGTGTCCCTGTGAGTGATATGAGGAGCCGCCATCAGTGCTGATCAGGAGGAGGAGGTGCGCGAATCGCCCCCAATAGTGTCCCTCTGAGTGATATGAGGAGCCGCCCTCCGTGCTGATCAGGAGGAGGAGGTCCGTGTAGCGGATAAAAAAAAAAGTCGCGATCGCCCCCAATAGTGTCGGTGAGTGATATGAGGAGCCGCCCGCAGAGCTGATCAGGAGGTGGAGGTGCAAGGTCGCCCCCGAATATAGTGTCCTGTGAGTGATATGAGGAGCCGCCATCAGTGCTGATCAGGAGGAGGAGGTGCACAGGTCGCCCCGAATAGTGTCCCTGTGAGTGATATGAGGAGCCGCCATCAGTGCTGATCAGGAGGAGGAGGTGCACAGGTCGCCCCCAATAGTGTCCCTGTGAGTGATATGAGGAGCCGCCATCAGTGCTGATCAGGAGGAGGAGGTGCGCGGGTCGCCCCCAATAGTGTCCCTGTGAGTGATATGAGGAGCCGCCATCAGTGCTGATCAGGAGGGTGAGGTGCGCGGGTCGCCCCCAATGTGTCCCTGTGAGTGATAGGAGGAGCCGCCATCAGTGCTGATCAGGAGGAGGAGGTTCGCGGGTCGCCCCCAATAGTGTCCCTGTGAGTGATATGTGGAGCCGCCATCAGTGCTGATCAGGAGGTGTAGGTGCGCGTGTCGCCCCGAATACTGTGTCCCTGTGAGTGATATGAGGAGCCGCCATCAGTGCTGATCAGGAGGTGGAGGTGCGCGGGTCGCCCCCAATAGTGTCCCTGTGAGTGATAGGAGGAGCCGCCATCAGTGCTGATCAGGAGGAGGAGGTGCGCAGGTCGCCCCAATAGTGTCCCTGTGAGTGATAGGAGGAGCCGCCATCAGTGCTGATCAGGAGGAGGAGGTGCGCGGGTCGCCCCCAATAGTGTCCCTGTGAGTGATATGAGGAGCCGCCATCAGTGCTGATCAGGAGGAGGAGGTGCGCGGGTCGCCCCCAATAGTGTCCCTGTAAGTGATATGAGGAGCCGCCATCAGTGCTGATCAGGAGGAGGAGGTGCGCAGGTCGCCCCCAATAGTGTCCCTGGGAGTGATATGAGGAGCCGCCATCAGTGCTGATCAGGAGGAGGAGGAGCGCGGGTCGCCCCCAATAGTGTCCCTGTGAGTGATATGAGGAGCCGCCATCAGTGCTGATCAGGAGGAGGAGGTGCGCAGGTCGCCCCCAATACTATGTGTCCCTGTGAGTGATATGAGGAGCCGCCATCAGTGCTGATCAGGAGGAGGAGGTGCGCGGGTCGCCCCCAATACTATGTGTCCCTGTGAGTGATATGAGGAGCCGCCATCAGTGCTGATCAGGAGGAGGAGGAGCGCGGATCGCCCCGAATACTATGTGTCCCTGTAAGTGATATGAGGAATATCACCACCAACAGTAGAGAGGAGATTAAGTAATAATAACCAACAATATAAATCTGGGGGGACGGGACCGTCCACTGTGATGTCCCGAAACCTTCTTCTGATAACCCCCTGCACAGACAGACATCGCAGTAATACACACAGAACCATGACTACACAGCAGATGGGAGCTGTTATTCTGGGGAACAGGTCTGCAGGCAGCACTACCCCTGGCCCTGGTGACCCGGGACAAAGCCGAATGTGAACAAGCCCAATAGCAGGAGCCGAGGAGCCAGCGGCCGCCGCCGGGAGTAAGGGGAGCTGGAGACTTGGAAGACAGTAATTATAATAACACTAAAGGCACCAAGATAATTATAATGATAAAAATAATAATAATTAATAATAACTAGTAATAAATAAAATATTAATAAAACAATAAAAAAATAAAACTAATAAAAATAGTACAAATAGTAATAACTAAAAAAAATTATAATAAATTAATAAAAGTAACAATAACTAATAACACTAATACATGAAAATAATGATAAGAATAGTAAAAATAATAAAAATAATAACTAATGAATAAAATATTAATAAAACTATAACTAATAATAATTAGTAATACTAATGAATAATAAAAGATAACTAAAATAACTAATTATAAATAACTAATACTAATAATAATACATAAAAATATTAATAATAAATAACGATGTCGATTGAGCCCACTGAGGAGGATGATAACTCGACACAGACCAAACAAGCGATAATAGAAAAATAATAAGCACCAAACATAATAAAAGCACAACAAGTAATATGATCACCATAGAAATAAATAGCAATAATAACTGATACAATAAAGGTAATAAGCGTTTAATAACAGGAACCAGAGAGAACAACCAAGCACCGAATATTATACGGACATTGCAGGACAACAACCCAACCTGCCCCGGTGACTAGAAAACTACTAGAGAGAATCCTAATGACTTGCCCTGTTGATTATAATACAGTATTTATTACCACTACTGTAATATAATAACATGCCCTGGTGAGCAGAATAATACTGTACTATGATGATAATGGGCCCTGCTGGTAATCTGATTGTAGCGTAATAATGGCCTATCCTGGTGATTATAATGTAGTTGTAGCGATTCGCTTGTATCTGTAGCTTAATAACAACAACCTCCCCTGGTGAGTGTATATCAGTGCAGTGATTAGCGTATACCTGCAGTGTAATAAGCAGTAATGCTGTACTATACTAACACACCCTGGTAAGTAGAATTTACCTGTAGCGTAATAATACCAGGTGTAACCGGGGTCTAATAATAACAATCTGCCCTGGTGCTTAGGACACTACTGTAATGCCAGAACTTGCCCCGGTGATTATAACTTGTTGTAATTATAATATATAACTGTAGTGTAATATAAACCTGTTTGGAAGTGTAGAAATTATGTGTCCTGGTGACTATAATAGAATTATATATATATATATATATATATATATATATATATATATATATATAAATTATATATATATATATAACAAAGGCAGAATAATAATGTGTCAGGAAGATAATATAATTGTACTGAGTAGAATGAGTAGAACATATCTTTAGTGTAAAGATAACCTGCCCTAATGTTTATTATATAGCTGCAGTTTAATGTAAACCCGCCCTAGTGATTATAATGCAACTGTACTGTAATGTACTCCGGTGATTATAAA
Organism: Phyllomedusa bahiana; assembly: GCA_025379985.1. Lineage (NCBI taxonomy): Eukaryota > Metazoa > Chordata > Amphibia > Anura > Hylidae > Phyllomedusa > Phyllomedusa bahiana. The sequence continues at coordinate 29,005 of JAODAL010038923.1, read as the reverse complement.
ATAACCATAGAAATTATAATGAAACTAGTATAACAACATCCAAACCTGGTGATTAAAAAAACATGACTGTAGTGTAATAACGTGCCCCGGTGATTATAACTGTATTAATTATACAGTCATATGAAAAAGTTTGGGCACCCCTATTAATCTTAATCATTTTTAGTTCTAAATATTTGGGTGTTTGCAACAGCCATTTCAATTTGATATATCTAATAACTGATGGACACAGTAATATTTCCGGATTGAAATGAGGTTTATTGTACTAACACAAAATGTGCAATATTAGTTATTAGATACATCAAATTGAAATGCCTGTTGCAAACACCCAAATATTTAGAACTAAAAATGATTAAGATTAATAGGGGTGCCCAAACTTTTTCATATGACTGTAACTTAATCACCGGGGCAGGAGGTTATTACACTACGGTTTATTACACTGTAGGTATATTTACTACAGTTATATTGTCACCACCAGAACAGATTATTACACGACAGTTACAATCATTTGGACAGATTACTACATTACCTACAATTAGTACAGTTATATTATAATGTAATAATCTGCCCTGGTTATTATAACTGTAGTGCAGACTGCCAAGGTGAGTATAACATCATTCCTGAGTGATAAATTATAATTAATACTGTTGTAGTATAATCACCAAGGAATGATGTTATTACACTACAGTTAAATGTACTATAGTTATAATTACCAGAGCAGATTATTACACTACAATTATAATCTCTGGGACATATTACTAAATTAGTTATACTTAATACAGTTATATTATAATTAACAGTTATAATGTAATAATCTGTCCCAGTAATTATAATGCGACTATAGTGTAATACAAACGAGAGAGAATGCTTCACCCAATTCTGAGGTCTCCCGACATGAGGTAATTAATCCAAGGCGTAGTTCCTAGAGCGTGGAGGTGGTGAAGAGCCTGGAGTTAGCCCATGGATTCAAATGGGCTTATACAACTAGTATTCAAAAAATAGAATTTTCTCCGGCTCCTTCATATCAGACTCTTTATTTTAGGTTACAAAAGTTAAAATTCCATAATAGCATCCAAGTTAGCTCACGCGTTTCGGGTATTAGAACCCTTAATCATAGCATGCTATGATTAAGGGTTCTAATACCCGAAACGCGTGAGCTACTTGGATGCTATTATGGAATTTTAACTTTTGTAACCTAAAATAAAGAGTCTGATATTGAAGGGCCGGAGAAAATTTCATTTTTGAATATAGTGTAATACGCACCTGCCCCGATGATTATAATGTGACTGTAGTGTAATTCGCACCTGCCCCAGTGATTATAATGTGACTGTAGTATAATAACCTTCTGCCCCGATGATTATAATGTGACTGTAGTGTAATAATCTTCTGTCCCGGTGATTATAATGTTATTATAGTGTAATAAGCTCCTGCCCCAGTGATTACAATGTGACTGTAGTGTAATAACCTCCTGTTCTAGTGATTATGTGTCTGTAGTGTAAAGCTCCTGTCCCAGTGATTATAATGTGACTCCAGTGTCATAAACCTGTCCCAGTGATTATAATGTGACTCCAGTGTAATAATCTCCTGTCCCAGTGATTATAATGTGACTCCAGTGTAATAATCTCCATGTCCCAGTGATTATTATAAATGAAACTCTGCATTCGTAAATAGATATCCTGTCCCAGTGATTATAATGTGACTCCAGTGTAATAACCCTCTATCCCGGTGATTATAATGTAACTAGTGTAATAACCCCCTATCCTGGTGATTATAATGTGACTGTAGTGTAATAACCCCCTATCCTGGTGATTATAATGTGACTGCAGTGTAATAACCTCCTGTCCTGGTGATTATAATGTTACTATGGTGTAATAATCTCCGTTCCTGGTGATTATAATGTTACTATGGTGTAATAATCTCCGTTCCTGGTGATTATAATGTGACTGTAGTGTAATAAACTCCTGTCCAGGTGATTATAATGTGACTGTAGTGTAATATCTCCGTCCTGGTGATTATAATGTGACTCCAGTGTAATAATCTCCTGTCCCAGTGATTATTATGTGACTCCAGTGTAATAATCTCCAGTCCCCGTGATTATAATGTGACTCCAGTGTAATAACCCTCTATCCCGGTGATTATAATGTAACTAGTGTAATAACCCCCTATCCCGGTGATTATAATGTGACTGTAGTGTAATAACCCCCTATCCTGGTGATTATAATGTGACTGCAGTGTAATAACCTCCTGTCCTGGTGATTATAATGTGACTGCAGTGTAATAACCTCCTGTCCTGGTGATTATAATGTGACTGCAGTGTAATAACCTCCTGTCCTGGTGATTATAATGTGACTGCGGTGTAATAACCTCCTGTCCTGGTGATTATAATGTTACTATGGTGTAATAAACCCCGGTCCTGGTGATTATAATGTTTCTACAGTATAGTGTAATAATCTCCGTTCCTGGTGATTATAATGTGACTGTAGTGTAATAACCTCCGTTCCTGGTGATTATAATGTGACTGTTGTGTAATAACCTCCTGTCCCGGTGATTATAATGTGACTGTAGTGTAATAACCTCCTGTCCCGGTGATTATAATGTGACTGTAGTGTAATAACCTCCTGTCCCGGTGATTATAATGTGACTGTAGTGTAATAACCTCCGTTCCTGGTGATTATAATGTGACTGTAGTGTAATAACCTCCTGCCCCGGTGATTATAATGTGACTGTAGTATAATAACCTCCTGCCCCGGTGATTATAATGTGACTGTAGTATAATAACCTCCTGTCCTGGTGATTATAATGTGACTGTAGTGTAATAACCTCCTGCCCCGGTGATTATAATGTGACTGTAGTATAATAACCTCCTGTCCTGGTGATTATAATGTGACTGTAGTATAATAACCTCCTGCCCCGGTGATTATAATGTTACTATAGTGTAATAACCTCCTCTCCCGGTGATTATAATGTTACTGTAGTATAATCATTGCCCCTTATGTCTCCGCACCTACAGCCTCCTCATAGCACAGCCCCAGCTGGCGGCCTGGCCGTGACAGAGCTGTGACAGGGCTGAGGGCAGCGGAGTCATGTAGGGACACGGGGGGAGTGGGCTCCGCCAGGAGGGGAGGACGGGGAGGAGGGGTCTGCGGGCTCCACACCCCTCCTGTCAGCGGCGATGGTCTGTCCCTGCCCCGGCGCGCAGCCGCGGCCCCGGTGTCTGTGCGGTGATTTACCTGCGCCCGGCGCCCGCACTCTCCTCCTCTTCGGTCGCGCTCACCAAATCCTCCATTCCTCTTTGACAACTGTCACCCGAAATTCCCCTCTCGGCCGGTCCCGCCCTTACCCCCGCCTTTTCCAGCCCGCCGCGGCTCGCCATTGGTCGCTGGGCCGCTACCTCGCGCCGCGATTGGCCGAGGGGCTTGCCAATCAGGGAGTGGCGGCCGAGCGGCACGCGCGCCCGGGTGACGCCCACAAACAAATCGAGTACTCCTCGCTGCGGCCGGCCACGCCCCCCTCTTTCCTTTGAGTAAAAAAATAATCCCCTCATCCTGATTGGCTGACGGGCAGCACGTTTGGGTTTCGAGAACTGCTGATTGGTCGCTTAGGATGGGAGGGGGCGTGACTTCCACTGTCTCTATAGTGAGTGGTCCCTTTGCTGTGGATGACAGCGGTCGCCCCCGCCGCTACTGGCTTCATTTGCATACGGGGAGGTCACGTGTGCAGGCCCGTGTGTCCAGTGCTGCGTCACTTAGCCGGCTTTGAAGCTGGCTCGCACGCTTGCTAGACACTCATTGGTTAGACGGCACGTCAATCAATGTCAATACCCCCCCCTTTACGTAGGCCAGCAAGTTAGTGTGTCCCAGACTTTTTTTTATGCTCTACGCATTTCTAATTTTCGGCGACTTATTTATTTATTTCCTGCCCGTAAACTTAAATGACCCCTGAGGGTTGATTGACAGCTGGCTGGACCAATGGGAGTCCGAGGTGGCAGTGACGTCATGCGGCTACTTCAGCCTATGGGAAGGGGCGGCTGGCAGGAGCAGCGGGGTGGTGGGAGAGGTAGTCTGGCGCCGGGAGCCGCGGCAGGTGGATGAGGTCAACTGAGAGCGCGGCTCCCCCTACCGGCCGAGCCCCGCCATGATGGCCGCAGCCTTTCCCGCGCTTTTGCCTCATCTCAGGAACATAGCGGGAGCGGGCGTCCTACACTGAGTGCGGCAAAGTGTGAACAGGGCTGTAGGGTCGGTGTGCGGCATTTATAACATTACAGCCTCTGTACACCACAACCCACCTACTATTTACGGATCCCAGATTAGAACCCATTTGCTGTTTACGGATCCCAGACCAGAACCCACTTACTGTTTAGGGATACCAGGACCAGAACCTACTGTTTACAGATCCCAGACCAGAAGCCACTTACTGTTTATGGATCCCAGACCAGAACCCACTTGCTGTTTATGGATCCCAGACCAGAACCCCTTTACTGTTTATGGATCCCAGACCAGAACCCATGTACTGTTTACAGGTCCCAGACCAGACCCTCCTTACTATTTACATACCCCAGACCAGAACCCACTTACTGTTTACGGATCCCAGACCAGAACCCACTTATTGTTTACGGATCCCAGACCAGAACCCACTTACTGTTTATGGATCCCAGACCAGAACCCGCTTACTGTTTATGGATCCCAGACCAGAACCCGCTTACTGTTTATGGATCCCAGACCAGAACCCGCTTACTGTTTACGGATCCCAGACCAGAACCCGCTTACTGTTTACGGATCCCAGACCAGAACCCCTTATGTTTACCAAAATCCCAGACCAGACCAGCCCCTTCTGTTTACGGATCCCAGACCAGAACCCACTTGCTGTTTATGGATCCCAGACCAGAACCCACTTGCTGTTTATGGATCCCAGACCAGAATACACTTGCTGTTTATGGATCCCAGACCAGAACCCACTTGCTGTTTATGGATCCCAGACCAGAACCCCATTACTGTTTAGGAATCCAGACCAGAACCCATATACTGTTTACAGGTCCCAACCAGATCACTCCTTACTATTTACAACCCCAGACCGAGAACCCCTTACTGTTTTTACGGATCCCAGACCAGAACACCACATTGCTGTTTACGGACCAGACCGAATCCACTTGCTGTTTCGGAAGACCGTTCCACTTGCTGTCTTATGATCCAAAACCAGATTCACTTGCTGTTTATGTATCCCATACCTAACCCCTTGCTGTTTATGGTCCCAGAGCAGAGAGGCCCTATTAGCATGTTTAAGGTCCCTAGACCAGGAACTCCTTACTATTTACAAACCCCAACCAGAACCCACTCACGTTTAATAGAAAAATTTAAACATAATAGTTTGTTAAAGTTCTCTTGGATCCATTAGGATTGCTTAATGTGTGAATGCACAAAGCGAAACCACCGCCCACTACTATTGAAAGAAAAACACACAAAACAGCATCCACCTTCAATGTATTGTGACTTATGTAGTAAGACGGGTACCTTGCAGACGATTTAAAATTCCACATCTTTAATAGAAAAATATATGGTTAAAAACTTACATTCATGGGCGGGGCAAGTGTCCATGATACTAAAACACACCACCACGCAACGGGGTAGCACTAGATCATGCCCGATATGCTGGGACGACGCGTTTCGATATGTAATATCTTGTCTAGGTCTGGAGAGTGTTTCCACACTCCGATCTTATATAGCCAACCGGACGTTACGTAGTGCTGTCATTAATTCAATGTTTACTTAACCCTAAACACTCCTAGTATCTTGCTTAAATATGTGCATAATATAACAACAATAAAAAAAAAAAAAGGTTAAGACCTCGCGGGTAGGGTCCTCTCTCCTCTGTCATGCCAATTGTCATTATCCCTTATCAGTGTACTCGTTTGATTTATGTAATGTATGTAACCCCCTCGAATGTACAGCGCCCTGGAATCAATGGCGGTTTAAAATAAATAATAATAATAATAATAATAATAATAAATTAATTCAATGGTTTATTTAATCCCTATAACATCCAGAGTATACATTGGCTTAAATATGTGCATAATATAAAACAACCAAAAAAAATAAAAGGTTACATAAAAACATATAGTACAAATGTTATCGGGACTAGAAATAGAGCTGTATATATGAATGCTTTTTAGTAAAGGACTGGACAGAGGAATAAGGTTGTATGATCGTAAGATTATAGGATTATTTCGACCCCAATATAAATTAATAATGATATAAAATATCGTATTTAATGTTGAGACCTTGTGGGTGTCTAGTTTGTAAATTAAAAATCCACTTTGCCTCATTTCTCAATAGAACATCACGTGTGTTGCCCCCTCTCTTGGGTGGAAATACTCTTTGTATACCCATTACATGGAAAGAGCTAGTATCCCCTGAATGTACGTCAATGAAGTGCTTGGAGACTGCTGACATATCATGCCTCCAAGCATCCTTCCTGGCATCACACAAATGACGTCTAATGCGGACCTTAAGGTGAGTGGTAGTACACCCCACATATTGTAATTGACAAATGCCACACCGGATTAAATATACTACGTTTCTGGTATTACAATTGATGTACATCATAGTTTTTTCTTTTTTTTCCAGCCATTATGCATGAAGATTTAAAATTTATTACATGTGTTTCAATTAAAAAATGGGCATTGGTAAAAACAGTGGTGTTGGCCAACTCTCGTATGGATCCCCTTTATGGCCTGAAGCCCACTCTATCACGACTAGTGTGTATGTATGTTCAGGGCTGAGGTATAGGCTTGGGGAAATCATAGATCCCACATTGCTAGCTTTTTTTTTAAACAAATCTAACTCCTTTGTCAATTATTGCCCGTAGTTGGGGATGTACTTTCAGCATGGGGAGATGTTTTTTTTTACAATATTTATTATCTTCCTATACTGCGGAGAATATGTGGTACTAAACGTGATTCCCTCAAATTTTAGATTTTTCCTGTTATGGATCCCAGACCAGAACCCCTTTACTGTTTATGGATCCCAGACCAGAACCCATGTACTGTTTACAGGTCCCAGACCAGAACCTCCTTACTATTTACAACCCCCAGACCAGAACCCACTTAATGTTTACGGATCCCAGTCCAGAACCCACTTAATGTTTACGGATCAAAGTTCAGAACCCACTTAATGTTAAAGGATCGCAGTTCAGAACCCACTTAATGGTTACGGATCCCAGTCCAGAACCCACTTAAGGTTTACGGATCTCAGTGCAGAACCCACTTATTGTGTATGGATCCCAGACCAGAAACCTCTTCCTGTTCACGGATCCCAGACCAGAACCCATGTACTGGTAACAGGTCCCAGACCAGAAACTCTTCTGTTCACCCCCAGACCAGAACCCATGTACTGTTACGGTCCCAGTCCAGAACCTCCTTACTTTTTACAACCCCCCAGTCAGAACCCACTTATTGTGTATGGATCCCAGACCAGAAACCTCTTCCTGTTCACGGATCCCAGACCAGAACCCACTTACTGTTTACAGATCGCAGACCAGATCCCACTTGCTGTTTTACGGATCCCAGACCAGAACTCATTGCTGTATTACTGGTCCCAGGGAACCATTCAATCTTACTATTAAAACCCCCCAGACAAAACCCCCTTACTGTTTAGGATCCCAGTCCAGAACCCACTTATGTTTACGGATCCCAGTCCAGAACCCACTTAATTTTTAGGATCTCAGTTCAGAACCCATTTAAATGTTTAGGATCCCAGTCCAGAACCCCCCATTTTTTAAAAATGTTTACGGTCTCAGTTCAGAACCACTTTTTGTGTATGGATCCCAGACCAAAAACCCTCTTCTTTCACGGATCCCGACCAGAACCCATGTATGTTTACAGGTCCAGCCCAGAACCCCCTTACTATTTAAACCCCAGACCAAAACCCCCATTTTAATGTTACGGACCCCAGCCCAAAAAAAACCCATTAATGTTTAGGGGATCTCAGTCCAAAAACCCATTAAATGTTTCGGATTAGTTCAGCCCATTATGTGTATGGATCCCAGACCAAAAACCCTTTCTGTTCAGGATCCCCCCCCAGAACCCTTACTGTTTACAGATCGCGAACAGATCCCATTGCTGTTTTAGGATCCCAGCCCAAAACTCTCTTGCTTTTTGGATTCCCGGCGTGTTTGTGGAAGTCTCATTCAATTCTTGCAGCAAGTGGTTGCGGCGTGGTTTTCGGCACGGTTGGTGCGAGGTTTGGGCGTGGGTTTTGTCCTGCCTATTAATTTGTATGGGTGAAAACCTTGCCGCAAACCGCGCCAATAAGTCTGAGTTTGAGGCTAGGTTTGGACGAGGTTTTGGCTGTGGAAACCGCGCCGAAAACCTCGTCCAAACCCGCGACCAAATCCGCCGTCTGAACATGCCCTTAGGGCGACATGTATGATTATTGCCGCCCAGAAGCCAATTTTATTGTGCACAGTAGTAGTAGTAGAATGCGCCTGATTTATGAACCTTCTCTACAGCGAGTCATAAATCAGGTGCATTCTAGCGCTAAGACAACAATTCTGGCTCAGGTAAACCACTTTGAAAGTGCTCTACCTGTTCCAGCTGTAATGCACCTAGAAATGCCGCACTGAACCTATAAATCTATAGCTTTGTACGGTTCTAGTGCGCCCCGCCTCCTGCACACACCCCTCCCCCCGAAATCAGGGGCATTACAAAGTGCCGCGGGCGCTCTGTAATGCACCTGATACTGGCGTATGGGCCGTTTTAAACTATTGCAAACGGGGCTGCACCTGATATCGGGCTGAAAAGACGGCAGACTTCTGGTGCAGCTCCGTTCATACATGTCGCCCTTAGATTTCATACTGAACAGCTGACACTGGTGAAAAGTCAGCATTCCCCTTTATTGATCATGGGGATACAGGGAGAAACCTAAGGGTGCAGCATCTGAAGGTTAAGGGATTCGTCACACACCATTTTGTCCTCTCTCGCAGGTATCCATTGGGCTACAGTGAAAATAAAAGGTGTGACGGAGTAGTCCTGCAGAAGACCCATAGAGAGGAGAAGAGAAGACGAAGTCGGATGTATGCTATATGTGCGAGATACAAGTCTACCATGCTGTTATGTCTGTCAATAGGGAAATAGAGCAAACATAGTTCAATAGAGACTACATCTGCTCTACTCTTCTCTATGGGTCTCATGCAGGACTAACGCCTTTCATTTTCACTGTAGCCCAATGGATACCTGCAAGGGACAGGGCTGTGGAGTCAGAGTCGTGGAGTCGGTGCTATTTTGCAGGAGTCGGAGTAGTCATAAAATGGACTGACTCCCAAAATATATAATAAGTTGGTCCAGTTAGTTCGATGCAAAGAGGAAGAGGATTTGTGTCCGGCCAGTGCTGCTGCTCCCATATCTTCAACCTCATCACATGAGGAGTGTAATTGATGACATGGAGCAGGCAAAGCGCTGCCCCAGGGGAAAGGATTCCGATCCCGGGGCAAACAGATTTCAGCAAAATTTTTCACCTGCTTTCAAAGAAGTAGAAGATCAACCATTCATCAAAACTGACTGTGGCATGATGGCAATTCCTTTATACCCTGACATTGTTAGAGATGTTGCCCCTGTGGTCACTGCTGTACCCCCATCCCAAGTTAGTGTAGAGAGGCCGTTCTCTAGCCTGGAAATAATGAGATCAGATGTGAGGTCATGTATGCAGGATCTGATGGAGGCAATACTATCTCTCAGAACAAATCCAGAGACTCCACAAATGTTCCTGCAGGGTTTTGCATATTTACTATTTTTTTGTGTCCTAAAGTCGTATCCAATAAATATATTTACACTGACAAGCAAAAGGGTAACAATGTTTTGAAGTTGTGACTTTCGGGCTCCTTATCTCTCCATCCACTACAGCTTTGTACATGAGGCTACTTTAATTTTTTAGTTATTATACTTATCATGTCTTAGACGATCTGTATATAAGTTTAGAAAATGTCATTTTTAACTTATGGAAGGTAATTTTGAGCATCTGCTTCGTTCTCTTTCCTATGAAACTGAGCCCTGTTAGCTGTTTTGCTCTAAAAATTTGCAAAACTCTTGAATTTTTTATGTGTTATTTTGTTAGTATTTGGTGAATCCACCTTTTGGTTTTCAGCTCTGCCTGAATCCTTCTGGGCTCTGGATCAGATTCAAGCAGATCTTGACCAAAATCTGCTTCCCGGTCTCTTCTACACATTCCCAATGTTGGTGCAGACTGGACTTGGATACAAATACAGCTTTTTCTTCAACTCTACCCACAAGTGTTCAAAAGATCAAAACATTGTTACCCTTTTGCTTGGCAGTGTCTGTTCTACCTAAATAGCTTGATTATTGTATCATAAGGTGATAAACAGCCGGATGTTACCATTTTACTACAGTAAAGTTATCACTTAAACATGCGCCGTGTATGAGGGAGTCAGGAGTCGGAGGTTTGGGAAATTGAGGAGTCGGAGTCGGGGCTTCGGTTTGCCGACTCCACAGCCCTGGCGAGGGAGGACAAAATGGTGTGTGACCAACCCCTAAACCTTCAGATGCTGCTCCATTAGATTTCTCCCTGTAGATGCCATGATCAATAAAGGGGAATGCTGACTTTTCACCAGCAACTGTTCAGTATGAAATCTGAGGAAGACCTGTATGAAAGGGTTTTTCACCTTTTACTGGCGTAAAATGCGCCAAAAGAAAGCGGGCTGCAGTGTATAACGCGTCAAACAAATGCGTTAGGCGCATTGTTTGCAAAACAACATTTCTTCGCACCACACTCGTAATATCAGACACATCTATGAATGTGGTTCGGCAAAACCAGGCGCATTACTGCTCGGACAGGCAGACCTATTCAATGGGTGCCTGAGCCTGAGGGTCGGAGTGGGTGATTTGCTGTAATTGGCAAAAATGTCCAATATTTCTCAAATTCCCCCAGTGAATAATAAAAAAGTAATTTATTATTTAGCAAAATGTATAAAATTGAAAATTTTTAAAAATTTTAATTAAAATGTGTCAATAAAATTATATAAAAATTGAATTTCTAAAAAAAATTTTTAAAAATATTCCTTTTAAAAATGTTTTAAAATTAATAGAATCAAAAATAATTTTTAATGAAATAACCATGAGATGATGTTATTTAAAGTTTTAATTTTGATACATTTAAATTTGAAAAGTATTTTTTGCTCTCACCCTTTTATTCTACATAAGCAGGAGCCGGTCAGCACGGGCTTGCGGGATTGTGGTCCCCCAACAGGATCAGTCCCATGTTTCTATCACTTACTACTTTCTAACTTTTTTTTTCCGCCTATTATGCCTTTATACTGTTTGGGGCATTACAAATGCGTCTAAGTTCCATAAGGGCCCCCCAAACACCAGGGCGAGGTGCGGGAACTTTAGAACTCCATTTAAAATCGACAAAAACCCTTTTCATATTTTAAGGCGCATTATACACTCAAAACAAGCCGTTAATTCACTTCAAGCCCCTTCTTTATACTTTTTTTCCCCAGGGTCTATAAAGGGCCCATTCTGGCCGAAGGGTCTGTTGGGTGTGATAGGAAACCCAGTAACACCCTGCACCATTCACCTCTGCCAAACAGCGTTGGGGGAAATTGGTCCGGGGTGCACGTTGAGCATATCCTACCCCGGCGGGGGTGGCTGCTGGTCAGCTGATAAGCATAGTAGGGCCAAAAAAATTGGAACAGTTTTTGGTTTACAAACCCCTTTTCTGTAGACCGGAGGCATATTAAGAAACCCTTGAAATTAAAATATGGTAAAAAAAACTGACAAAACTATTTACGGTTTTTTTTTTTGAGATTATTAGAAACCTTGCTGGTGGCCAGGGCGGCGTTTTTGTTTTTTTTTTTTTAAATCCCCGGTTTCCCCTTTTTATTTGGCCCCATCCTCTTTAAATCGCTTGACAGCTTCCAGCCCCTGCTGAAGCTCCCCAGCATGATGTCCCCCCACCGGCTTCATGGTGGGTTTTTGTTTCGGATGGTTTAGTGCAGCTTTTCCTCACACTTGGTTTGGCATTTAGGTCTCCTTGAGCGAGCCCCTTTTCCTTTTTGTGCTGTGTGCCCCCTACAGACTTTTCTAAAAGGACTTCTTATGGTTTTTCCAAAAGTTTTTTTCTTGCCCCCTTCCCCAAAGGAAGATTTGTGGAGCACACAACCATTAGTTGTCCTGGGAAGGTTCTCCCCCGGGCCCACATTCCCCAGAGTGCCCCTGGCCCTCTTGGCTGCTTTTTAAATTAGCGCTCCATTGTCTGGCTGTCAGTTTAGATAGCGGCCATTTTTTGGGTTTTTGCATTTGGGCCCTTTACTCCAAATGTTGGATTGAACGGTGGTCTGTTAGATAACCAAACCTAACCCTGCAATACACTTTGTCACAACTTTATCTCTGAGCTGTCTGGTGTTTTCCCTGGTTTTCAAAAATGTGCTTTTTCACAATTTTCTTGGGGAAATCCCTGAGCCTTCACAAAAGTGAGTTATACGGATAAAATTGCTTGGGTTCTTCTCTATTTACTTATTAGGGGATTGAAAAGGGGCAATTTGGTACATTGAATTTGTTTTTGGGGGCATCAGAGTATAGGAGGCTGAATACTATCACGCCCCGTTTTTTCATTTTTCAAATTTTTAAAAATTTTTGGGAAAAACACGTATGTTTTCTTACCGTACAAATGTGGCTACTTTGTTTTGGGCTCGATCCGTAAATATCAATACAATACATTCAATTTTGTCACTGTTACGTTTAACTCCTTAACGACCGCTCATCGTCTTTTGGCATCGGGCATTTCGGGTCGTTCGTCTACAGCGACGTCTTTTGGCGTCGCTACAGACATCGGAGTTTGCAGCGCCCTGATCCCAGCGCAGCTCCTGCGAGCACCGGGCAGCGGGGGAAACCTCTGCTCCCCGGTGCTTTAACCCTTTGATTACCGGTTCTCACCGCAGGCAATAAAAGGGTTTTCCCTGCTCGCCCGGCGATCGGAACGCCCGGTGCCCCGACAGAGCCGGGGGACGGCTGCACAGTACCCCGGGGGAACCTAGAGTGGCCCCGGGGTGTCTGGTAAAAACCCGTGATCGGGGCAGACTGTGAGCTGCCCTGATCCTTTGGCCTGTGTCGGGCTAAAACAGATTATAAGGGATTAGCTTTATAATGTATTGCAAATACAAACTAAGTGTAAAAAAAAAAAGAAAAAAACGTTCTCCCTTCAGGGGATTTTTTAAAAAAAAGAAAAAAAAAAAGGATAAAAAAAAAAATAAAAAATAAATAAAAAAATAAAAAAATTAGTAATAAAAAAAATTTGGCATACATTACCAACACACAAAAACCTACACACATTAGGTATCCACACAACCGTAATAACCTGTAGAATTAATCTAACAAGTTATTAAGTGTGAAATGGAATTATTTATAAGTGAACTTAAACTATTTCCCCAAAAGTCAATTTCCCAATTAAACGGGCCCAAAAAACAACTGTGTCAATGAAAAAAATAAAAAAGTTAAACTGTTTAAACGCAGGGGGGCAAAAAACTAAAAAAAAGTTTTGGTCACTAACTACTTTTCAGGCCTGGGGGGTTAAGGGGGGTTAAGAAGAGGAACAGTTATGTTGGTATGAAATTTCTTTGCAACCCCCTTAATGGCTTCAGAGGTTATTGTTCAAGTATTGCACATGACTTATGGATGCTTTCCGAATGTTATACAGTTGTCATAGGAATTCCACCCAAACTGGGGAAATTCTCTGTGCCCGGTGGTCGGTCCGGCACAGCGGGAAAGGGACACTAACCAATGTTGTCGTGGGAGAAATTTAGAAAGGGGTGCTTTATGGGATGCTCCCACCATGCAGTTTGATGGCACATCAATATGGTTTGCCATTAAAATGTGATAGGTGCGGGTCCCACCTGTAATGTGGGGGGTTTTTGTTTGAATGTTTTTTGGGAATCCCCATAGAACAGAATGGAGAGTTGTGCGTAAGTGCAACTGGCTCTCCATTGTGCGCTGACACTTTCTGGGAGTTACAGGTGTGGGACTAGCACTTATCAGGCGTTGATGACATATCCTATTGAATGCCTTCAAAATTTTGTGGGTACAACATTTTTGAAGGAAATGTTCCTAAGGTATGTCTGCATGGTGGTTTTTTTGCTGCACGTTATTATTTTGCCTCCTTTTGTGCCTTTTCCTGCATGGGCACTTTTTAAATATGAGAAAAAAAGGAACACTATTTTGAATTTTATGGTTTTATTTCAGGACAAAAAAAGCAAAACATTTGGTTTAAAAAAGATCTTAAAATTAAAGTAAATTTAAGAATAACACATGCAAATTCCCCCCATGCCATTATTTATTTAACAAAAAATTTGGCCCAAATTTAAAACCAACTAAGTACACCCTTGCTGCATCCATAGGAATTAAGCCAAAGGCTACTAATCAAATGCTCTTGATTAATTGATAATCAGCAAGTGTGAGTTCCTTATAAAAAGAAGAATTTTTGGGTTTGGTTGTCTAAAGGGTTTCAGACCACGGTTTTCAAGAAGGAAAGACATTAGCAATAATCTTAGAGAAGCAATTGTTGCTGCCCCTCAATCTGGGATAAGACCATTTCTAACCAATCTGAAATCCCCGCATTCAGGTACGTCTTACCACAGTGTCAAGAAGGGAAGATATTAGCAATAATCTTAGAGAAGCAATTGTTGCTGCTTCTCAATCTGGAAGGTTACGGAAATCCCCCTGGCTCCAATGCAGTATAATTTTTATTTAATGGACAACCCTTTTCACAAGCAAAACCTTTTTCTCATAGAGTCGGTTTGATATTCAAACCTAATATTTTTCTATCAGTTCCTATAAATGGAGCTTGAGATATTCCAGTTTCTTCCCGTCCATGATCTTGCACTTATCTTTGTTCACTTCTTTGTTTTTGTCAAATTGAAACAGAAGCCATTATGGAGGCTTTCTTTTTCAAATTATTTTAATCAACTTACAATAAAGTGCAAACAAATTCAGATCTCTATTGTTTTTGTACACAATTCCAAGCAAAAGGGTAACAATGTTTTGAACTTTTGAATTTCAGGGTCCATATCTCACCATCCACTACAGCTTTCAACATGAGACTTCATTTTATAGATAATCATCTTGGTTATCTCATACATAAATTTGATTTGCAAGTATTCAGTATATGCTTAGTTATGCAGATTCTTGTCATGTAACTGCATTGTTACTGTTTTGCTCCTGGTGGTGGAGCAATGTTTTTCTTCTTGTATACTACAAATTATAACCTGTTCTCACATTCCCTAATAGCTCATTGTGTTATAAGGTTGATTCCCAAGCGAAAGGTCACTGGTTTGAATTGAGGAGCAGCCATGAGGAAGATTTCAAAGATTTCCATCCGGGCAATCGATAGCGTCTAGGGCCAAGAAAATTGGGGAAAACTGCATCATTGTGAGCCCCCTGACAGCTGGAAGAATATGAAATAAAGTCTGTCTTTTTCCAAAAGCCAAGAGGTGACGTCCAGCAAAATATTGGAGTCAACAAGTCGCTCATACTAAGGTTCTATCACTTTGGTGGGACAAACAACAGCAGTGGAGGTGACTCTTTAGGCTTCGTAATTAGTGAGATCACCAAATGTCCATGCAAGCACCATGCAACGCGCAATAACAGAGGGTGGAATGGTGGCCGAAAAATGGTGAAAAAGCCTCGACTTCAATATTGTAATGAGAAGCGTTGACTCAAGTTTGCAAAAAAGTATAAAAAGTGGAAGATTGGAAATAGTTGATTTGGAGCGATGAGATGGACGTCAAGAATAAACCTTATTTGACTTTATCTGCATAGTCAGCAGTTTCCATACACTGGGATTACTCTGCCTTTAAACAATTTGGGACCCGCCCATATGATGATTTTCAGGTCTTTGGAAAACATCTGAAATTAATTTAGAGACACTGTGGATGTATTTTAAGGCACCCCAGAGACACATGCTTCTGTGTGTAACATCATGGGAAAGTCTAGAAATCATCCAAGATATCGGGAAAGGGGTGAATTGTGCACTTACACAAGTCTGGATCATCCTTGTGCAATTTCCAGATTACCTGAAAGGTCTCGTTCTTGTCAGACAATTATACCATGTATCAATACAAGATGGGAATGTCCCGCCATCAGTCCCCTCAGGAAAGGAGACGGGTTCTGTGTCTAGAGATGAACGTGCTCTGGTCCCTCATGTGCATATCAACCCAAGAACAAAAGTAAAAGACCTTATGAAGATGCTGGCGGAAAACTGGTAAGATTGTATCATTATCAACAGGGAAACGAATACTGTATCAACATAGGCTGAAAGGCCGATCTGCCAGGAAGAAGCCGTTACTCCAAAAGAAACATATAAAAGCCAGATTAATGTTTGTAAATGCACAGGAACAAAGACCTACATTCTTGGAGACATATCCTGTGGTCTGACGAAACTAAAATTGAACTGTTTGACCATAGTGACCATTGTTACATTTGGAGGGAAAACAGAGAAACCTGGAAGCCTAAGAACACCACCCCAACTGTGAAACACGGTGGTGGCAGCATCATGTTGTGGGGTTGTTTTGCTGCAGGAGGGACTGATGCGCTTCACAAAATAGATGGCAGCATGAGGAGAGAAGATTATGTGGCAATACTGAAGCAACATCTCAAGACATCAGCCAGAAAGTTAATGCTTGGGTAGGAGTAGGCCAGATGGACAGTGACCGATGAAAACTGCCAAACTGGTTGCAAAGTGACTTAAGGAGAACCAAGTCAGTGTTTTGGAGCGGCCATTAAAAAGCCCTGATCTCAATCCTATTGTAAATGTATGGGCAAAGCTGAAAAGGCCGGAGCGAGCAACACGACCTCCAAACATGGCTCAGTGACACCAGTTCTGTCAGGAGGAAGGGGCCAAAATTCCTACCAACTATTGTGAGAAACTTGTGGAAGGATCGAAAACCTTTGACCCAAGTCCTACAATTTAAGGGCAAAGCCGCCAAATACTAATGAAATGGAGGAAACTTCTGACTTTGCAGAAAGTAATAAAAATGCCTTAAAAATTATCTCTATTTTTTCGACTTTTTGGAAATAGAAATGATTTGGTTCCTTAATTGACCTAAAAACGGGAAGGGTTTATTCTCATTTCAGGGTCAGAGGTGAGAAAAAAACTGCAGATGGGGCTTTTTTTTAGAGGGGAGAAAAAAAACTGCAGATGGGGCTTTATTTTAGGGGGGAGAAAACCTGAAAGATGGGGCTTTATAGTGTGTGGAAACTTCTGGTTTTCAACTGTAAATATTTTATTTTATTTTTTCTGTAAAGTGTGGTGGCGTATCAGCATATGCATTTTCTTCCTGTCCAAAATAGTTTTCTACTAGAGTGAATTGAATGCAAAAAAATAAATTCATGTGACAACAGGTGTCTTCTGGGTATTACACTTCTAGATAGAAGTCTTTCCTCTGCTTGAGAAGTTGATCTTCTTACCTTCCTCCTTTTCCCATGCCCTGCACCCAAACCAGACAATTGCAAATATTGCAACCTGGCATCCAGTTGGTAAAATTGGCTGAATCAAGCTATGCACTTGCCCTATACACCTTTTTCATAAAGTTTATACATTTTATTCATGGCTATATCAGTGATAACTCTCCTGGCTGCTTCTCTACCAATACTTTTCACACTCATAGTCATTTTGGGCTATCGCTGAGACAGTGATGTAAATCTCATTTTCACTTAGAGCCACATCAGTATTATGGTTGCCTTCAAGGGGGCTAGAGTGCCTGGAAAAGGCCGTCAGCGCTGTGACACCACCTGAGAGTTGCTGAACAGACCAGTGTGTAGTTGTGCATCACACCTCTGAATCCAAGATGGTGGCAGACTCTGTGCCGGAGCCGTCTCTGCCCCACTCTGGCTGTGCTCTCCGGGGGGAGTGGGAGGAACATATAATGATGTGCGGGGCTAGATTCAACCCATGGGTCCTGAGCTTGACACACATATACTAGAGGGCCCAATAAGTTTCCAAGCAATGGGTCAGTTGTAAGTCAGAAATTACATTTATAAATTTTGATTGCTGCAAATGTTTTTGTTCAAATGGAGCCCTTTTGAGTTCAGCACAGGTGCAACCAAATTTTTGAAAAAAAACATTTTTTGAAAATTTTTTGA
Source organism: Phyllomedusa bahiana (assembly GCA_025379985.1). Lineage (NCBI taxonomy): Eukaryota > Metazoa > Chordata > Amphibia > Anura > Hylidae > Phyllomedusa > Phyllomedusa bahiana. The sequence continues at coordinate 10,869 of JAODAL010038923.1, read as the reverse complement.
GTTCAGAATGTCCTAAACCCAAATTTTTTCTTTAACTATAACCATAACTCTCCAAGTTAAAGTTGTTTAAAAGGTTAAAAGGGGGTTAAATTACCTAACTTCCAGATGAGCGGATTTACTGCAAAAGTTATCCCATTAAATTGAATCGGGTAGAATCTACACGATCAGATTTGCACATTCATTCTGTTCCGGAGGTACTAGAATTCTCTTTAGAACGTGCATGGATTTATTCCACGTGTTCCCCATTGACCTTAACCCCTTACCGACATCTGACGTATAGTTACATGATAAAGCCAATAAGGGAGTATGGAGCGAGCTCACTTTCTGAGTCTGCTCTATAAGTGGCAGGTAAGAGCTGGTCATCACAGCTGGGACCAGAGACAGTTCTGATCCGGACTTTTTAACCCTAAAAGTGCAATTGGGATGCTAAATGAAAGATTGGCCCCTTGGCGACTAGATCACGGGATGCCAAGCAAATGCCATGGCAGCTGGGGGCCTCATGAAGGCCTCTGTTGCTGCCATGTTACTGCTCCTATTACACCTTTCCATAGGCACAATGTAATAGGAGAACCATCTTGGCACACCTTTCTGCAATATCTGTATAATGCACAACATTGTACAAGTGTTCATGCCACCTAGTGTCAAGTACCCTAGGGGGACAGGAAAAAAAAGTTTTAAAAAATATTAAAAGTTTAAAACACCCTCTTGTGCCATTTTGGCCATAATGACCATCGTTACGTTTGGAGGAAAAAAGGAGAAGCTTGGAAGCCTAAGAACACCTTCCCAACTGCGAAAACAATGGGGGAGGCAGCACCATGTGGGGGGGTTGTTTTGCTGCCGGGAGGGACTGGTCACCACAAAATAGATGGCATCATGAGGAAAGCATATTATGAGGAAAGCATCATGAGGAAAGCATATTATGTGGCAATACTGAAGCAACATCTCAAGACATCAACCAGGAAGTTAATGCTTGGGAAGAAATGGGCCAAAGGACAATGCCCCAAAGCCTCCCAAATGGTTACAAGGGGCTTAAGGGAACCAATCAATGTCATTTTACAAAAAAAAAAATATTAACATTACCATGTTGGTTCGCCAATGGTAAAAATCCAATCTATTAAAATATATAATTTATCCTGTATGGTGAACAATGTAGAAAAAACAATCCCGTTTCCAAAATTGCATTTTTGGGTCTTTTTTGCTTTCCCAAAATTTTTTAACCCCCTTAAAGGGCCAGGCTTTTTTTGGGGGGACACGTTCTTTTCTCTCCGCTTCTGAAAGCAAAAACTTTTTTTTTTTTTCCCCCACCACATAGACACAAAAAAGGGGCTTTTATTTTTTATTTTTTACTGATCATTTAGTCCCTCTATGGTGCTTACCCTAGGGGGCGCATTTTTTAATACTCTAATGCTTGCATAGGGCAAGCATTAAGGTGTAAAAAAGATGGGGTTTCCCCACTTCCGTTCCCCGACGGGGGGGGGGGAAAAAAACCGGGCCGTGAAGTGATGGGGCCTTCAGGGGGCTCCACCCCACCATCCCCGGTCGTGGATGGGCGCAGATAGCATAGCTGGGGGGGGCCCCTTTGACCGTAACAAAATTTCGTGGCACCGATTGGCTTTCATTCAGAGCCGGGCCATCTTTGGCCCAGTGTCTGAGGGTTTAAACAAGCGCCGCGGGGGAGCCACTCGCCCGGTGCTGTTACTCCCGGGGTTAGCGGCGATTAGTACTTGCACCCCAAAATGGTACCAATAAAAAATTAGTAACCCCCACAAAACAAAATTTAGCCAGGGAAATGTATCCATTAATTTCAAAAAAAGAAAAAAACAGCAGAGGGCCACCCATATAGCATAAACATAACCAAAAGAAAAGGGAAAACCCCCAAAAAAAAAAAAAATTTTTATTCAACAATTGCAAAAATTACAAATATAATACCCAATGCAAAACAATACCACACCCCGATAAAAATGTAAAAAAAGGACACAGGGGGGTTGAACCACGGAAGCCCCGACCAACAAGCATAATAGAATGTGAGTAGTAATGGGACAATTACCTCCAGGTGGATCCCCCTGAAGAAGCGTCAGCGAAACGCGCGTGGGTGGACGGGGGGCCCGTTCCCGGTTTTTGTTACGTATCCAACGGATACCTCCCTCAGGGGATAGTAATATTGTTTTTTTTTAACGATTATTTCTTCGCTGGGTTTTCCAGCCCGGAGGGAATTTGGGACCTTACTACTCCTTCTTTATGCTTGTTGGTCGTGGCTTCCCTGGCTCTGGGCCCCGTGTCCTTTTTACATTTTTAACTGGGTGATGGTATTTTTAGATTGGTGTTATATTTGTAAAATTTTTTAAAATTTTTGAAAAAAAAAATTTTGTATTTTTTATGGGTTTTCCCTCTTTCTTTCGGATTATATACAATAAAAACTTCAGTTCAACCTGCAAAAAAAGAGCCCTCACCTTAGATTAAAAAAAAAAAGAAAAAGTAATTGGACACAGAAAATGGTGCCACAGCGAAAACATAAAAAATAGAGTTTTTTGTTTTGGTTTTTTAAAGTTCTGAAACATAACAAACCCCTCAAAGTTGGTATACCCGAAACGTACTGACCTGCAGAATAGAGAACAGTTCACTTATACATAACGGTGAACAAATTTAAAAAAACAGTCCAAAAAAAAAGGGTTTAAATTTTGTTTTTATTATACCCCCCACATTTTTTTTTGGGGGGGGGCGGGGGTTACCCGTACATTAAAAGGCAGCAGGGGGGACAGCTAAGGGGGTGCAGCGGTAGCAGTCGCTACCGGGCCCTGCGGGCCTGAGGGGCCCAAAAAGCCTTTTCTCCCAAATGTAAGAAGACACCAGTATTGTAAATAGTGCATGGTAACTTGGGGGCCCCATTATACTTTTTTCACTAACGCCCAAGAGCTTGAATTTACGCCTCTGATGGCATGAGCAATGGTACCATTAAAAAGGATAACTTGTCCTGCAAAAAACAAGCCCTTACATGACTTTGTAGATGGAAAAATAAGTTATAGCTCTTGGAAGGTGGGGCGAAAAAACACTTTGGTGTTAAAGGGGTTTTGCCACGATCTAATGTTGACGTTGGATCCTCCAAAATTAGTATTTAATCACGTTTCTAAATATATGTCATCAAAAAAAGTGAAGCCTCTGAGAGCTACAGCCTGACTTGCATGCCCTTGGTTTCCTGACAGTTTACATTAGACACGACCAGGAACTGAGAGGAGCTGATCTGGACGCACTTGTGTGGTTTGCACTTGTTTTCTGATGGCAGGGAACATGAACGAGCTTTGAAGGGACTGGGGAGAAAGATTCTGTGTCTTTTTAATAGAGCAGTTTTTCTCAACTCCAGTCCTAAAGGGCCCCACCAAGAGGTCAGGTTTTCAGGATTTCCACAGGTGATATAATTATGGCATTCTGTGGGAGATCCTGGAAAACATGACCTGTTGCTTGGCCTTGAGGACTGGAGTTGGGTAACACTGGTATAGAGAATCCACTGGTTGTAATGTAATTATCTGAGTAAACATGCAGACGCTCCCTAGCTCTCTGCTCAGCCCCCTCCCTCTCCCCCTGAAGCCGTTCCTGAAGGAATGAAAGAAGGCTGCCTGCTGAGCTTATCTTGTCTCTTGAGCAAATAAGAGGGAGAAATAAAAGGCATATACTGTAGCTTGTGCACAATACAGTTCTCCTCTGTGGATTAGCCAAACAATGATTGCTCAACTACAGAGACTGAATATCAGGAACGTGCATGGGAGGTGGACATCACAGAGGAGGTACTTGTTTTTTAAAACACAGAAACACAACGCCCCTTTTTTTTTTTAGGCCTCAAGAGGGGAGTATCAGCCTGTTAGGTGAGGAACTCACTTCTTGGCAAAACCCCTTTAACCCCTTAACGACCGGCCACTGACTTTTGACGTCGGCTGGTGCGGGTCGTTCGTCTACAGCGACATCTTTTGGCGTCGCTGTAGACTTCGGGGATTGCGGCACCTGGTGGCGCAATTGCACTAGGATCGGGGCTGTACTACACAGCCCCGATCACAGAGCATGTCCTGCGAGCACCGGTGTGCGGAGGAACCCTCCGCATCCCGAGCTTTAAAACCCCATTGATTTGCAGAGTCGTGCCGTAACCGCACCGGAATCAAAGGGTTTCCCCTGCCTTCTGGTCGGTGATCGGGAACAAACCCGGTGACACCCGACAGAGCCCGGGGAACGGCTGCACAGTCCCAGCCCTGGGGACCTAGAGTGGCCCCAGAGCTGTCTGTGTAACAAGCCAGTGATCCAGGCCCAGCCCTGTGTGCCTGTCCCCGATCACTTGCCTGTCAGACTGACACAGATTGTTGATTATCATATAATGTATTATCATATATGAAATAATGCAAACCATTACTAAGTGGTAGAAAAAAATAAAATAAAAAAAAATGTAAAACGTTCTCCTTTCAGGGATTTAAAAAAAAAACAAAGAAAAAAAAACCAAACATAAAAAAGTAAAAAAAGAAAAAAAGAATAAAAGAATAAATAATAAAATAAAAATAAAAATTAAAAATAATTGAGTATAAATTACACACACAAAAAACAAAACCATATTAAAGGAGTATCCACATGACCGTTAAACAAGATATTACGTGATGAAATATGAACGGTGTAAAAAAAAATGAAAAACAATTTTTTAAAAAAATTCTGCAATTATTTATGTGAACTTAAGCTATTCTCCCATAAAGTACAACTTGTCTCGAATAAAACGAGGCCTCATCCAACTGCGTCATTGAAAAAATACAAAAGTTACAACTGTTTGAAACGCAAGGAGGCAAAAACTAAAAAAAAACAACTTTCTGGTCATTAACTACTTTTCAGGCCTGGGAGTTAAGGGGTTAAGGGGTAAAGCTATGCATTCACCAGTAAGGTCAACGGGAACATGCACAACAAATCCATGCACAATCTGGATTCCGGTCTATCCAACCAATGGACTTTGTGAAAAATTCTTTACTGAGCGAGGTGTAATGTGTACGAGTACAGATAAGCTAAAAGTAAAACATACTTTATTATCCTAAATTAATACTCTACGGTTGAAAAGTATGCAACTATCTTCAACTGAAGTCAATGATTGGCAATTCGGAATTTTTTTTTTTTGTGGTTTGAATCAGGAGTTTTCCCTCCTCATTAGAAATCTATTCAGATTTGTGTTCTTTGGTGTTGCTTGATGCAGTTTTTTTTTTTTTTTTTTTTAAAAAAGGGCCTTTAAACTTTTAAGCAGTTCATTTAGCTAGTCTGAGTCTTCATCTGGAAGGTTTGGGGTTTTCTATCGGCAGATAATCATACATTTGAGAGATAATTGTATGTCAGAAAGAAAGAGAAGGGATGTTCTTTGAGCCTCGGTAAGGATATTGGTCTAATTGGTGTTCTTCAGATGAAAAAGTGTTTCTGTGTGACTTCTGCGGCGGGTCACACTCATAACGACAGACTCCGAGCTCTAAAAAGTAAGGTTCTACTCGTTCGGGAAATTTAAAAAAAAAAAAATTGACGAAATGTGTCTCTTTTGAGATCCAGGAGTTATGGTTTATGCAGAGCAAGTGGCATAGCTATTGTACAGGGGCCCCTATCCTACTAAGATGTAAAGGACCCACTGACAATAATTGATAAAATCACAAGGAAAAATGGGAAAGGAGCTAGAAGGCTCATGCGCCCTCTATTGGTGTAACAGAATCCTCAATTTCTTTTTTAGAACGCAAAAAGATATTATTAGCCGAGCCAGTATTACCCATCTGCAGAGAGCTGTTTTCAGGGGTTTGCCGCCCCTCATCAGTGCAGAGCAGAGTGTACTGGCTGGCTTGGTGGGAGGCAATGAGTGGCTCAGAAAGGGGAATATCTCTCCTTGGGGAACAAACATATAGGTGTGTGGAGTTTTGAGATTGGCTCTTTTTGCCCCTCCACTAAGCAACTCATCTGCATATCACAAGCAATTATGGAAAGGAGCTGTAGTAAAGCTTATAAGAACCCTCTATTGAAGTATCAAACCTCAATTTGCTCCCGACTCACTAAATCTTTAGAAAGCAAGAAGGAATATTAGCCTGTTTCGGGGTATTCATCATTTCAGAGCAGAGTGTACTGGCTGGCTGGCTGGAAAGGAAATGATGCTCAGAACTGGAACATCTCACCCTTGGGAGAGCACCAAGTAGTGTGTGGGAGTTTTTTGAATTGCCTTTATGTCCTCCCCTAAGATCTGCATGTCCACAATGCATTATGGGAAGGTAGCTGAGAAAGTCAAAAAATAAGGCCATTCAAACTCCACAAAGCCCCTATATGGTAGCCTCCCCCAAGGAGAGATATTCCCCTTTCTGAGCCACTCATTGCCTCCCACCCAGCCAGCCAGTACACTCTGGTCAAAACCCCGAAACAGCTGTATGTAGATGGGTGATACTGGCTTGGCTAATATCCCTTTTTGCTTTCTAAAGGTTCAGTGACTCGGGAGCAAATTGAGGATTTGTCACATCCAATAGAGGGCGCTTGAGCTTCTCAGCTCCTTTCCCATAATGCCTTGTTGATATGCAATGCATAGTGAGGGCAAAAAGGTAATTCAAAACTCCACACACCTATATGGTGCTTCTCCCAGGAGATATTATTCCCCTTTCTGAGCCACTCATTGCTCCCACCCAGCCAGCCAGTACACTCTGGACATGCACTGATGAGGAGCAAAATTGGATCAACATAAGTCTGTGAGACGTGGAAGCACATGAAAGCACGGTGATTGGCTGTCATCGGACACTGATCCTATTTAATCCAGACTTTTCCTCTTACCTCTTGCTGGATCAATAGTGCCCTGTGCCTTGTGTGTAAGCGTTCCTTAATCTGTATTCTAAATTTCTGTGTACCATACCCGTTACCCAGGGCCGTCTTTCTCCTTCCCATTGGGCCGAGGATAGGTCGCTTGCCCGGGGGCTCCACAGCCTTGGGGGGTGGCCCCTCCCGGGCAGCGCCTAAAACCATGCCATGGAGCGACAGCCCCTGCGCGGGTCCCGGGCAGCGCGACACTCTGCAGAGGCCCGCCTGACCCGCCGCTTCTTTAAGCAGCGCAGGAAGATGATGACATCACCTCCTGCGCCTGCTGTATATCCTCGGCCGGCAGCCCCGTCAGACTTCCGCCGAGGAAATGCCGTGAGCAAAACGTCGCCGGCTGTAGGCGGCGTGATGATGGCCACGCCGTTTCACCCCCCGGAAAAAAAGCTCCCGGGCGCGGACCACAGCAGGGGCGCGGAGGGGTAAGAAAAATTTTTTAAAATTTCCGTTTTTTTTTTCATCTACAGGGGGCACTGGAAACAGGGGACATGACTACGGGGGGAAAATGGCTACGGGGGCTACAGGGACCGGGGCCTACGGGGGCAAAGGGGGAAACTGGTTTGGGGGGGGGGTACAGGGACATGGCCGGGGGCCCCTATGGGGGACACGGGCACAGGGGGCACTGGCTACGGGGGGCACTGGCTACGGGGGGTTTAAAGGGACATGGCTAAAAGGGGGCTAAAAGGGACACGGGGCTACCCGGGGGACCCCGGGCCTACAGGGACACTGGCTATAGGGGACACTGGCTACAGGAAAACGTCCTACGGGCAACGGGCCCTACGGGGGGACACTGGCTACGGGGGGGACACGGGGTTTCCGGGGGGCCCAAAACGGGGGGACACGGGGTCAAAAAGGGGGGTTTTTCCAGGGTAACACTGGCTACAGGGGGCAAAAGGGGGGAATTTGGCTTACGGGGGGGCACGGGTACGGGGGCTACAGGGGAAAACGGGGGGCCCCCATTTTTTTGGGCAAATTGGGGAACGGGCAAACAGGGGGAACACTGGCTACAGGGGGCTACAGGGGACACGGGGAACAGGGGACCTGCTACGGAGAACGGGCTCAGGAGCAACGGGTCAAAGGGGGAGACAGTGGCTCAGGGGGACACGGGCCCTACAGGGGGTCTACAGGGGACACTGGCTACAGGGGGCTACAGGGGACACAGGCTACAGGAGCAACTGGCTACAAGGGACATTGGCTATAGGGGACACTGGTTTCGGGGGGGCTACGGGGGGACACGGGCTACAGGGGACCCCTGGCTATAGGGGACACTGGCAAAACGGGAGAAACCGGGCTAAGGGCAATTTGGCTACGGGGGGGGCCTTTTTTCCCTTACAGGGGGTTTTTAAACAGGGGGGGGTCCCACGGGGCTACAGGGCTACGGGGGGGAAAACTGGTTTCCAGGGGAAAACCGGTTTACAGGGGGCTACAGGGGGACACGGGCCCTACAGGGGGCACTGGCTACAGGGGGGGGGCAAAACGGGGGAAACACGGCCCCCACAGGGGTTTTGGGGGGACACGGGGCTACAGGGGGAAATGCTACGGGGGGCTACAGGGGAAAATGGCTACAGGGAAAATGGCTAAAAGGAGGAAAACGGGCCCTAACAGGACCCAACGGTTTACAGGGGGGCCCTGGCTAGGGGGGGCTACAGGGGAACGGGCCCTAAAAGGGGGAAAAAGGGGGCCCACTGGCTACAGGGGGTTTAAGGGGGGAATTTGGTGTACAGGGGACATTTGGTAAACCATGGGGCTAAAAGGGGGAAAACGGGGCTACAAGGGGGGCCCCACGGCCCTAACCAGGGGGGACACTGGTTTAAAAGGGGGGCCCAGGCTAAAAGGGGAAAACTGGCTACAAGGGGGACACGGCTACAGGGGAATTGGCTTCAGGGGACACGGGCCCTTTCGGGGGGACTCGGCTACGGGGGGTTTTTCAGGGACCGGCTCAGGGGGCTACGGGGACATGGCTACAGGGGGCATTTATATAAGGGGGGGTATATACTGCAGAGGGTTATATAAAGGGGGCATAAAAAAGGGGCTGTAAAAAGGGGTTTTGTTTTTAAAAGGGGGCAAAAGTAAAGGGGCATATACTTGGGGGGGTTTTTATAGGGGGGCTATTTTCCCTTTCGGGGACCATAAGTTATACGGGGGGCTATAAAAAAGGGGGCCATACATCCTTAAAAGGGGCTGTAAACCTACCTACAGGGGCAGCATATTTACCTACAAAAGTTTTCCCCCATTAAATAACCTGGAACCTATTAGGGTCTACATACCTCCCTACCCCAATGGTGGGTAAATAACTACCTATTTATTTTTGGGGGTTTTTCCCAAAAACACATGGGGGAAAAAGGATTCTAAGGGTTTTTTGGGTTACATTCGGGGAAAGGGACGATTTTTGGGGGGCCGGAAAAAAGGTTTGTCATGGTGGTCTAGACAGAAAAGAAGAAAAAGAACATTCAAGGAACACAGTTTAGATAGGACGTCTCCTGTGAGCCCCTTGTGGGGGGAAATTTTGCTTCTATATTCACCGTGTTGAAGTTTTGTCATGTAATTTGGTGCCCTGATTTTGCTAGAGGGCGGTGCTGTAGGAAAAAAGTTTTGTTTAGCAAAAAACTTTATATTTGTTTTCTTTTGGGTTTTTTGTTTTTTTTTTTTTCTTTTGGGGGGGGGGGGGGGGGGGGGGGGGGGGGGGGGGCAGGACAGCTCTGCCGGGGCCCCCATAGTGCTGTAAAGACGGCCCTGCCGTTACCTCCGTCCCTGGACCAGGAACCTTAGCCAGCCATCCAGACCTTCTTGCCTGTCCCCGACTATGAGCTGGCCTGACTATTTTGTACCACAATGCACCTCGGCTGCCACTGCAAGCAAGTCACGCCAGGGGTGGCGACCCGGTAAGGAACACCCCCATAGAAACCAAAAAACTTTGCGTCACTCGGAGCAAAACCCCGGGGCCCTACTCGCTGCCGCTCCTGGCGGGCTTATCCCCCGGCACGGTCCAGAGGAACCCCGTCTCTTACCATTTTATAGAAATTTTTTATCATTCTTGATCAGTCTTTTGCAACCCCAACCCAAATTTAGAATGATAAAGACATGGCCGGTTTAACATACCGCCGCCTTCAACATTGTCACGGCACCCATTTGGCTGTGTAGGAACTCTAGTAACCCTGTTCATTTTATCAGAGTGGTGCTACAATTCACCTTTACAATTTGGGGCTGGGTATTCTGCCAGGAAAAACCTTAACCCGTTTTTGCCGGGGATATTTTTATTATCAAAGGGGTCGTCTCACTACAGGGGTCGTGCTTTTTATGTTAAAGTCTTGCAAAAAAAAATCACATTTTCAATATTGTCATTAACAGTCCCGCCCTTTCCTAGTTTTCCTCTTTATGGGCTCATCAGCTCCTCGGGACTATAGCTAAAAACCTGTTCAAAATTTTCCCTGATAGGGTCCAGCACGGTTCTATACCACAAACCGTTTCAATTCTCCCATAGGGTGCCCAGACTGGTTTTCTATAGCTACAGCCTCTTTTATCTCCTTTGGGTCCGCACTGGTTGTAAAAGTACAGACCTGTTTAGTCTCTCCTGATAGGCTGCCGCACTGGGTTTCTTTAGCTACAGACCTGTTCAATCTCTCCTGATTTGGCTGCCGCCTGGTTGCTTTAGCTACAGACCTTTCAATCTCTCCGATGGTGCCAGCATGGGTTGCTTAGTACAACCTGGCTTCTACTGGGGCCTGCGGAAGCTAGTAAAAAACCCTTCCCCCGAATTCAAAATGAAACCAAGAAAACAGAAATGAGGTGAGATGAATCAAAGCAGTGAGACAACCCCTTTAAGGGGCACGTGGTTTTTAAACCCATAATGTCTTTTTTCCTCAAAATTTTTTTTATATTTTTAACCCCCTTAAAGACCTTAGTGTATCCAAGTCCCGGGGGTTTTGGGGGGTTCAGACCCGGAATATGGATACGTCCCGAGGATCCGGGGAACTCTAAAGCAGGGGTTCGCGCGATCGGCGCGGGGTGTCAGCGATTAAATTTTCATCCCCG